>JAWPHD010009515.1:7500-102898 GCA_037043455.1 Cyrtodaria siliqua
ATCATATACTTCAGCAATGACTTTGTTGAACTGCCAAATTCAACTAATTTACTGCGCTTTTTTTCCAGGGAGAATTAATAAATGTAATCACATTTGTATGTTTTCATTCACGTCTGTCGCGTAAACATGTGTAGATATAAACGACATTTCTTTCCGAAATTTGATTTAAAATGAATGTCATTGACTTTGAAATTGTCTAATTTAGAAAGTGAATGGTCACAATTGGTTATTTTATCCACGGATGGTTCTATATAATTGAGTTTATTATAAAGTTGTTAAACTATCTTTGTGGTCCGTGTATTATGCCTTATTTATTTCTTTATTTGACTTTTATCTATCTATCATCCATTTTATTTCATCCTCATTACTAGTCAAGTCATTTCCGTAGAGTTATGGTCAAAGATGACAGCTCAACGTACACATGTAGATGTATCGCCAATAATCTGGCGCGAAAGCAGGATGACAAACAGACGACATACGATACGAGTGACACATCGTATACAATCGTAACTAATCGGTAATTTCCGTATCACTCCGCTGAAAGAATCATAAAGAATATTCGGTTATTTCCGTGATATGACATTTTTTAACCGTGTGATGAAGCTTTATTGCCCGGCAACTACATCCTGATTGATATGACTGCCTAAGTCTATATCGTAACAACGTATTTATATGGAAGTTTGTGATAAAATCTCATACTCAACGAGTACTAAGATAACTGAATACAATTATTGAAGCAAATTGTTCTGCATATTACCTAATTTTGATTATATCGCACCAATACTACATTTTAAACCTAAAAATATATGCAGGGAAATGTGATTGTAGAGATAAGAGAATCAGGCACTTCTGAAAACACCATGAGAGAAGTGAAAATCAAATAGAGTATAGTAATACCTATATATACGCATATAAACATGTCAATATTCCCGATCACCCGTGAAATTCTCTTTAACATACGCTTGAGCAGTAAAATACAATACAAATCTCTTATTACTCTGTTTTAAAACACACTTTTAGATATGTGTATTTCTCCCTCATAACATTCGATATAATAACCATGATAACATACACTGTTCTTAGATAAAATATTTAGTAATATAACTAGCATAAATAAACATGTACACTGTAGAACTTAAATAAAAAGAAACAAAAAAATAATATAAAAATGCTTACCTGTGAAATGTAAGTCGTTTCATCTCTTTTAAATCCATCTTCTATATATTGACTGTATCAATATGTTTTTCAAAGTGTCAAAAACGCCCACTAATACACTAAACCACCAGATGCTAAACCAGATGCACCAGCTGTTATTTAGACAACGGGTGGACGAGTCTATTTTGCCAATAAGGGGTGATAAGTTATCTGTCGCTATGAAGAGTTGGTTTAATTGAATCAGTATTTTAATTACAATAATTCCAGTATGTGAATTACAAGAAATCAATATTGTAAATTTAATAAGATTAAACAAATGACTTTGTTGGAAATTATTGTCACAATGACAAAAGAGTAATATAGAAAAATTTAAAAAAAATCCTAAATACCTATAGCGAAAATGGTATCTTCCAGAAATTATAATTTGGATTTAGTTGAATTTTAGCTGTGTTTCGAGCCTTATGGAAGAAATATATTATTTGCGATGTATTATTTCCACGGATTTAAAGAAATTGAAGGTAAGAATGAATATTTATTATTTTTTAAGTTGCTAATATATAAAAAAGTGAATATTAAATAATGCAGCAGGTGCTTGATTTATACTAATAAACCACCGATTTATCGTGTTGTTATGTTTTATAGAGTATACATTTGATTTCGGATTAAAAGTTTCTTTAATATAATACTGCATACATGTCCGTCCGTCCATCTCTCTCTCTCTCTCTCTCTCTCTCTCTCTCTCTCTCTCTCTCTCTCTCATGGGATAATGTAGGGTCCTTATATATAAGGACTCTGGATAATGTGAACTATCGAGTTTTATTTTTCACTGCTAGTTGTTGCAACTTTATTTAGAGGGAAAAAAACTGTTAATTTTAAATATTTAACTTTAACTTGGAAATGTCCTAACTAAGAAATTGAGTGGTAGTTTTTGAAAATCGGTCAAAATCGGTTATTAAGATATATATCGTTGTTTTGACATACACAGACATACGGATAAGGGATGCACTGGCGGATTCATTCGTATGCGAATTAAAATATCAAGTACTACATATAACGCGTAGCTAGAATTTGACAAATTGAAGTAAACCGTACATTAATTTATATATAGCCACATAGGACATCATTCTAAAAACAAAATTACAAATAAATGAAAGTTTAAAACCAGACAATATTATTAAATTTCAGATCGTGTTTAGTCATGGCGTGTAATACTTGTAATGCGTGTAATGCACTTGGAGAGTAAAGAAAGTCATCAATGGGGTTACATTTTTACGTGCTGTTCGATGTAAAATTACTTTGAATAAACGCAGACTTACTGTTATCTTTAACAGTTTGCATTATACACTATTATAGATAAACATCACGCAAATAAACGCAAGGTAGTAATTCCGGATTTGTATTTTTTTAGAATTGTTCAGCTACATTATTTCTTTATTAATTAAATATAATAAAATTAAACTAAATAAGCCATAGATCACATAAAGAATTTACACTGAACATTTAAAATAAAAGACCCGAAAAGGTATATCTATCCCAACTATGGTTACGCGCTAGAGATAGCAATTTTAAACTTGGCGATAAAAAAGATCGTAATAGAATGCGTTCTAACAAGCCTAGTCTTCCGTGTATTCCAGTCGTAATTGTGGAATTGTTCAAATACATTATTGTTGCATTAACTTGATAAAATAAATTAAATTTTAGGTCTCCCTAAAATACATCCTCAATAACATCAGTAGAGATGTTTTCTACCAACCATATTATGTTCACGACATAAGACTTCGCTCCGCTTCATAATGCTATGCATCTATGCATTTTGCGTTACAAAAGTGAGAATTTCAAAGTAACTATTCACTGCCACCTGACAGTTATCCATAACGTACAAACTCGATAACTTCCGTAGACTATCGGAACTTGAGGCTGTTCCGAATCATATAATTGCGGTGTTAGGTATAGTTGCATGTGAAATGGATACTTTCTGCATGAAAACAAAATAGAATCTAAAAACACGTCTGCATTTTAGAGTGCGTCCATAGTAATTTCAATAAAGTAACATGGTTATTCAGCGGTTTATATGTGGGAAAGGGTTGAACACGTGACGAAATCAGCTTAATCTCCCTGGTGGCTGGTCCGAAAATATGTAAATAAGTTTGAGCAGACCAGTAGGTCATATACCACTATTGCATTTCCCATAGGCCTCCATTATAGGCATTTGGCCTGCAACCCCTATTCCTATATCCGAACTGATGATAAAACCTAAATGTTTTTAAAGAACTATCTTAGAGACATTCAAAAATGACCAGCAAATTGGGACTATTGTATTGCGTTCAGCCTCTAATATTGCACTGAAGGTGGGCACCCCCAGAATGGCAGTAAAGAAATTTTACTTTTTGCAAATATACTCTCAGTACAATTGTACCCATAAAAATGCAAATTTCAGTCAACATATCCTAACTGAACATGTTTTATGTTGGAAATATATTTTTTGGATGTTTTATGGGGATTTGTTATGATTTGGATAATTTTATCAGAATCTACCTTACAATCTGACTATATGCCCTAATAGACATATACTTTTTTCAACCAATCAGAAGCCCCAAATCAATAGTGGTATGGGTGCCAGTAAGCGAGTTGTCTACTATACTGTCTCTGTTTAAAAGAAACTAACCCGCCAAATAACTGCACAATTTCACTACAAAACCGATTATTAAAACACAATCCAGATGTTCGGGTCCGAATCTAGCCCCATAAAACGGTTGCGGTAGTGCATTGATAGGGTAAAATAGTCCGTTTTCAACTAAAAGGATTAAACAATGTGTTATTGAAACCAGTCATTAACCATTATGCGTCGAGCTAGCGAAGCGAGCGAGAAAATTTTTTATACTGAGGGCGTGCATCGAAATTGTTTAACACAAAAAGGATTTAACAATGTGTTAATTAAACCAGTCATTATCCATTATGCGTCGAGCGAGCGAAACGAGCGAGAAGATTTTTTATACTGAGGGCGTGCATCGAAATTGTTTAACACAAAAATGATTTAACAATATGTTAATTAAACCACTCATTAACTATTATGCTTCCAGCGAGCGAAGCGAAAAAGAAAAAAATTATACTGAGAGCGTGCATCGAAATTGTTTGATATTTTATCTACAGTAACATGGACATACATGCATGATCCGGAAACTTTATGGGGGGGGGGGGGGGTGGGGGGGGGTGCGCCGGATTTTAGTACGTATGTTATAGATAACTCGAAAGTATATGAAAGTAAGTATGAAACTAACATGTTCCGACGCGATTCTAACTCGTATGTACCTGATACGTATGTTACTGGGCTTATATTACGGTAGCATAGCGTACGGCTGTCAGAGTCACATCGACACGTGTCAGTATTACTAACCTAACGTTCGCGTTAGCTGTCTCGTTCGACGTATATGTGAGCATCATCATCATATAATCTTGATATTTGTTTTAATTCATATTTCATATAAATCATATTTCATATTTTAATATGAAATAGTTCATATCCATTAAACATATTTTCAGGAGTGTGTGGTTAACATAAACACGTATGTTAACATAAACAAGTACGCTACTTAACGACTTAACAGATCAACTTAAATTGTTGACATAGTTTGCACGTGTATTTACAAGAATTTGCTTATAGTCTTTTTCAGAAACCAGAAACTTAAGGAAGAAGAGACAGGTGGATCACATAACGATTCTCCTAAGCATATACCACTTATGAAACAGAGCGAACATGTTTTTTTCATTATGTATTGCATTATGTTAAATTTGATATTTCGACTTGATTGATGTTCAGATTGGTGCTGCTAATACTACTGCTGCTACGACTGTTACTGCTGCAAATGCAACTACTGCTGCTTCTGCTACTACTACTACTACTACTACTACTACTACTACTACTGATGTTACTCTGCTGCTACTTTTACTGCTAATGCTGCTGTTCTGCTGCAGCTACTACTATTTATACTGCTGCTTCTGCAGCTTCTACTACTGCTGCTGTTGCTACTAATAGTACTACTACTACTGCTGTTGCTACTACTAGTCTACTACTGCTACTATTTCTACTACTACAAATATTATTATTAGTAGTAGTAATGGTATAAGTAGCAGTAGTAGTAGCAGTTCTAAAAGTAGTAGTAGTAGCAGTAGTAGTGTAGTAGCAGGAGCAGTTGTTTAAGGTATAGTATTATCATCAATGAAAGCCGTAGTAGTAGTAGTAATAGTTTTGGTATTTATATGCACACGTTCTTCATCGTATTACGCTCCTAAAGTCTCGCAATATTGTTACGCTGAAGAACTCATGCATATATCCCCATTTATATCTAATAACCTATAATTATTCAAAAAAATATACCACTTTTAAGTTAGAGAGATTTCTATTTAACTTCAGGATGTATCTCTTTTTAACGAGATATCTCTGTTCTTTGAGAGATATCTGTTTTTAAGAGATAACTCTCGCTCTGATGACTTTTGTGTATTCGTGTCGATACGAAAGCTCATTCGCCACTGTACTGGTAACAAATTGGCGAATACTATCCCACATATTGTAGGTTAAGCACATATGTCACCAGGGAAGCTATATTATTCAGGATACATGTGATTGAAAAAATTCATTGTTCACCGTCTAGATGTAATATACGTTGTTTTTAGTGTAGACCCATGCCTGTTACAAGAAAAAGGTTACCATGCTAAAGCACGATAAAATATAAGTTTTATCACTTCAAGATGAAAATAAATCCTATATTCAGGACAAACCAACAAATATCCTCTAAAAAATTTATTTATGTAGTTATTCGTTTAAAAAGTGTCTCGTCAGTTGATTGTGTAAATCACAAAAACTACATATTCATGGTCTTTTCTTCTTATTGTGACAAAACGAAGAAATTACCTCGTTATTACATGAATAGGATTTACACATGACTCAAAACACAGTTTGTTGTTTCATGGATCTACAAATGGCTCAAAAAGCAGTTTGTTGTTACTGGGCACTACTTCTGCAAAACGAGGAAATTTCCTCGTTTTTAGATGGATAGGATTTATACATGACTAAAAACACAGTTTGTTGTTACTTGGCACTACTGCGGTAAAACGAGGAAATTTCCTCGTTTTTACAGGGATGGGATCTACAAAAGTTTCAAAAGTCAGTTTGTTGTTACTGGGCACTACTTCTGCAAAACGAGGAAATTTCCTCGTTTTTACATGGATAGGATTTACACATGACTCAAAACACAGTTTGTTGTTACTTGGTTCTACTGCGGCAAAAAACGAGGAAATTTCCTCGTTTTTACAGGGATGGGATCTACAAAAGTTTCAAAACGCAGTTTGTTGTTACTGGGCACTACTGCTGCAAAACGAGGAAATTTCCTCGTTTTTACATGGATAGGATTTACACATGACTCAAAACACAGTTTGTTGTTACTTGGTTCAACTGCGGCAAAAAACGAGGAAATATCCTCGTTTTTACAGGGATGGGATCTACAAAAGTTTCAAAACGCAGTTTGTTGTTACTGGGCACTACTGCTGCAAAACGAGGAGATTTCCTCGTTTTTGCATGGATAGGATTTACACATGACTCAAAACACTGTTTGTTGTTACTTGGCACTAATGCTGCAAAACGAGGAAATTTCCTCGTTTTTATACACATGATTCAAAATACAGTTTGTTTTTACTTGGTTCTACTGCGGCAAAAAACGAGGAAATTTCCTCGTTTTTACAGGGATGGGATCTACAAAAGACTTAAAACACAGCTTGTTGTTACTGGGCACTACTGCTGTAAAACGAGGAAATTTCCTCGTTCTTCCATGGATAGGATTTACACATGACTCAAAACACAGTTTGTTATCACTTTTACTGGGCACTACTGAGGCAAAACGAGGAAATTTCCTCGATTTTACATGGATCGGCATAACTGCGACAAAACGAGGAAATTTCCTCGCCTTTTGTACATGTACTTTAATTTGATTGTGTTTGTTCATTGTACATACCTTTTAATAATAAAGATTGATACTATATATTGTTTTACGTTGTTGTTACTGGGCACTACTGCTGCAAAACGAGGAAATTTCCTCGTTTTTGCATGGATAGGATTTCCACATAACTCAAAACACTGTTTGTTGTTACTTGGCACTACTGCTGCAAAACGAGGAAATTTCCTCGTTTTAATGCCATGAAAATGCGAGGAAATTTCCACGCTCGTATCAATGTGGCCTCTGCATGGAGCATATTTTAGCTCTTGGATAGCACGTTTTTTTGCAAAGTGAAAATTGGGCGGTGTTTATTTGCATTTTTACCCTATATAAAATGCTCATTTATATAGTGAAAAAGGGATTTTATTGGCAAATCCCTTTTTATTCTGGCGCCTCTTTTAAGCTATTTGTATAAAGCTTTGTTTATATATGTTTTATAATTAAACAGTCTACAAAGTTCGCGGTCATTGCTTAATATCAATGTAATGGAACAAGGTCATGCACTGTTTATGCTTTAAATATACGGTTTGTCACATTCGTTTGTGTTAAACTATTCACGAACCGCTTTTTAAACGTATGTAGTTATGCTGTTTACTAATATAAAAAAAGACGCAAACCACCGTTAATTGTTGCACTCCTACAGCTTCGGTTAGAGATCACATTTGGAATAACTTTACTGTCAATGAACATTTACATTTGGTGAAATCCTTAAATCAACTTTTATTACCGTAACCCTGATCTTCTTTCCAAATATAAAAGTAACTTAAAAACTCTTCTGCGCCAAGGACTATCACGACTTGACTTCTATGGTGACGTGATTTACAAGCTTCGTATAACCCTTGGTCATGAGCACGTTCATACTATCTTTGCTAAACTTGTTCAAAGGTTTATCAAAATAGGCTATGTCCCTATCATTTTGCAACGCACAGCATGCTTGGTGGTGGACCCATTTACAGTTTGCCACTATGCTTTCCTCTTTAATTGTGCGTTGACCGGACAGGATCCCGACCCTATGACGATGTCTACCTAAAGCCCAAAAGGATGGTGACGTTTGATGTTTGTCTGCAATCTTGTATTGTCGTGCCCTCACGGGTTGATTCTCTTGCTGCTCTGGCTTCACTGAAGTCACTGAGTACCTTCTTTGTGGCTTTCAAGCTGATGTTTGTTTTTGTATTTATATATACACAAGCATCTTTGTGTTTTACTTGTATTGCCTATTAATGTTTCTTTGTTGGTTAGAGAATAGTTCTTGGTGGGGATTTATTTATTTACACTGTCTCGTTTTATTGGGATAACAGTAGGGTAAGTGTGAGGTTTGGTGCATAGAACCATAGAACCTGGTTTAAACCTGCAGCGGCCTTTTTTGCCATTGTCCGTTCCAAGGCGGTAGTCCTATTGTTAATCCTTGTGTGTTTGTGATGTCTTATCTTGCCTCTTATTCATCTTTATATATAGTTGTTCTTTGTTTATTTGTGTGTTTGTTGATTACTGTCGTCCTTTCAGTCTAAATGTGTCTTATGTTTATGGTAAATATATTATATATTAAAATGAAATCACAGCACCAAAACGCATTGGCCCCGTAGGTCCGTATTTCACCACAAACAAAGAGCATATTGACTATACAATGAAAAGAACAATACACGCCACAAATAGTGCTGAAGACAGGGTTACCGACATGGAATGTTCAGGAGGCAATATGACCCACTGGTTAAGTTTTTATTGTCCGGGAAAGCTGACGATGATGATTATCTGACTCGAGTTTTTTTTTGTTCTGTTTTTATTACTTTTGCCTTCTCGTTTGTCTGTTTGCGTGTTTGTTTTTGTGTTTTGTTGTTGACTGTCGTCCTTGAATGCTGCTTTCCCTGTCCGATATGTGTATCTGTCTTCTATAAGAAAAGAAACGGATCCGCTCAAAGACACATATGTGTTCTTCCTCTTTTCGGTTGTTCATAGTATAATTTGTCCAGCCGTTTCGTTATACACCATTCAGTTCACCCTATTTGTATATATTTGTATTTGACGTATTATGTAAGGATAGAGAACATATTTGTTATATGTGTTAAGGTTCATAAATGTCGTGTTATTAATTCGATAAAAAAAAATTAACGTAACTTCAAAAAGTAAAGAAGCTATTTCGAACCAAGCCTCTGTGATTGTTCTAACTGTGTCACTGCTTGACATTTAAATTAATAATAACAAACATGGGAATAAATGGTCCTATAGAAACCTTGTCACCCAAACGTCTACAGTGTACCACAAACAAAAAGCAAATTAAAAAATATAATGAATAATGCAATGCACAACAAAAAGAGGGATGCAGACAGGCTTATCGACACGGAAAGGTCATTAGGCAATAAGGTCCACTGAATAGCTTATATCGATTATATGTGTACACAATCTCACTATAATCCTGTATTCCTCGCTCATATTGACAAGACTGTGTAGACAAGAAACGTGGATAGTCCACGAAAAACAGATTTTCAATAAGATTACTGCAAAAAAAAGAGTATGATAATGGACCTTTGGAAACGGCCGAAAACGACAAAAGACTAAACTAAAAAGCAGACAACATATCCTATAAGTGGTTAAACAATACAAAGAGCCTTTAATCGGCCGGAGTAGTGGAACCATTGAATCGAAAATTAGGTAAGAAAACAAAAAAACAAAAATGAAAAAGTACCACCGATAATTAGATATAAGTATCGGGCTCAGCGATCTCCAAAGATCGAATGAATAACAGTACTGCAAAGTTTCGTTATAATATGTATTTCCATATAACATGCCTATTCCCCCGAGTTTCACGTTAATATTTCATCATAACTGAAGTTATTTCCTCGCAACCTTTTTTCTTTTCTATTTGAATTGCATTGACATGATATTGATCCAGCGTCCCCAAATGCTTTTCCAAACTGCCTTTCCATATAACCTACCTTCCCAGCATATTTCGCCACAATAACTTATTCCCAACACAATTTATTGAGAGTAAACAATTTATCTACTTTTAGTAACAGTAACCGTGACCCCAGTATCTCCAAATGCAATTCCAAGCTGCCTTTCTATATAAGCTACCTACCCAGCAAGTTTCGTCTCAATATATTACTCTTAAAAAACGTTTTTGAGAGGAAATCATTTGTTTTGTTTTGTGAAACAGAGAATTTGATCATGATCCTAGAGATCTCCAAATGCAATCCTAACCGTCTGTTACATACACGCTACGTACTCAACAATTTTCGTCACAATATCTCACCCCAAACACAAGTTACTGAGCGGAAACCATTTCTTTACTATTTATAGTAACAGCGAGGTTGACCTTTTCCCCGGTGGGCCCGAAATGCAATCCAAACCTTTATTTCGATTTAAGCTACAACACGGCAGGTCACAAGACTAACTCCCAACAAAGGTTATTGAGGGGAACCATTTTTCTATTTTTTTTAGTAAACTGGACATTAACCTTAGAGACCCCATATGTAATCGGAACCTTCCTTTCCATACAAGCTACCTACCTAGACAGTTTCGTCGCAATACCTCACTCCTAACAAAAAATACTGAGCGGAAACTATTGTTCTATTTTAGTAACAGCGACCTTGACTTTCATTCCAGTGGCTCCAAACGCAAACCCAAACATTCTGTCCGTATAAACTACGTGTCTAGCAAGTTTCGTCGCAATGCCTCACTCCTAACAAACGTTACTGAGCGGAAACCATTTTTATATTTTTAGTGACAGTGACCTTAACCCCATTGGTCCCAAAGGCAATCTAAACCCTCCTTTCCATATCACATAACTACCTTGCAAGTTTCACCTTAATACCTCATTTCTAACAAAGCTTATAGAGCAGAAACATTTTTTCTATTTTTAGTAACCATCACATTAAGGCTTCTGTTCCATATAAGCCATGTACCCCGCAAGTTTCATCGTAAAACCTAATTCCTATCGAACGTTATTGCGCGGAAACCATGACTTTGACGCCGCTTTTCCGCTAAACGACATAACTTAAATAAATAACCAGGCTTTTCCAAAGGAAAACCTGGTTACTAAAAGTACATCCAAATAAAACAGAAATAGCTAATCATAAAGAGAAGAAATAATTTTTCTATTTTTATTAACCTTTACCTTGACTCCAGTGGCCTCAAATGCAATTCCAACATTTCTTTCCGTGTAAGCTACAATCAAGCAAGTTTCGTTGCCGTACATCACTCTTTACAAAAACATTTATTGTGAAACCGTTTTTAGTAACAGTGACATAAAACCTTACCGTTCGTGGCCTCTATTGCAACGCAAACCTTCCTTTTTATGTACCCTGCATGTTTCATCGCAATACCTCATTGCAAACGAATGTTATTGCGCGGAAACCATGAGTTTGACGCCGCTTGCCCTCTAAACGACATAACAAAAACTAATAACCTGGCATTTCCAAAGGAAAACATGGTTATAAAAGTACATCCCATCAAAAGGATGTATCTAACAATAAAGTACACATCAATAGAAATTAGCAAACGATACAAGTATATGTTGTTATAAACTTATATCATACATACATAGAAACAATTAGTCGAACAGAAGTGTAGCGTTTACAGAACGCAGCTTAATACAATTCACTTATTATATATATATGCATGTAAGATGAGATATCACAAACATAATAGGATCAATAATAGGGGAACCTCTATGGAATAATCTATGGCAAAGGCTTAAACATGGTTAATATTACATGTTTATATAAAGCTGAAAAAAAGAACGAAATTACTGGTAATTTATAGGTTACCTTGAACTTATGATCGCTGAATGGTATCATACTCTGACGTCTGGGATGGAATGTATGTATGTGGCTGGGTGTATGTATTTTCTTTTCCATTGCTGTAAAATAATAGCAATTGTACCGTCTACACATTTTAGACAAGGTAGTGGATATAGGATACGATTGTAATACTGATTATATTGTATTATAAGAACATTCTTCTGATAACTTTGAAGTTCTTACGTTTGTAAAATAAACCGAGTACATTTACAATTGAAATGCAATTGATAATACTTAATTGCTAACATATGTTTTACCAAAAAAACAGGCCGAATTATTTATATATTGTCATGGTTATGCTGCTACGGCAGCAGCCTAACCATAACACTATATAAATAATTCGGCTTGTTTTTTTTGTTTAATTCTTAAATCAACAGATTGTTGTTTAACGATTCATCAGAACATGATAGGGCAGCCCCAGAGAGAAAAGAGAGAGAGGAGATATTAAGCAGGAATCCGGGAACCTACCCTAATCTTTCTTACGAAAAAGGGTAAAAATATCGGACAGGGAAAGCAGCATTCAAGGACGACAGTCAACCACAAAACACAAAAACAAACACGCAAACAGACAAACGAAAAGACA
Source organism: Cyrtodaria siliqua (assembly GCA_037043455.1). Classification (NCBI taxonomy): domain Eukaryota; kingdom Metazoa; phylum Mollusca; class Bivalvia; order Adapedonta; family Hiatellidae; genus Cyrtodaria; species Cyrtodaria siliqua. The sequence goes on from JAWPHD010009515.1 coordinate 20,022, forward strand.
AAAGCAATTAAAAATGCAAACGACATCACAAACACAAAAGGGTTGACAATAGGGCTACCGCCTTGGAACGGTCAGTGGCAAAGTAGGCCAATGGGGGTTTAAACCGGTTCTAGGGTGCACCAAACCTCACACTTACCCTACTGTCATCCCATTAAAACAGGACAGTGTACATAAAGAAATCCCCGCCATGATCTAAACTCTAACCAACAAGGCAGCATCAATAGGCAATATAAGTAAAACACAAATATGCTCGTGTAAATATAATACAAAAAAACAATAGCCTAGAAAGCCACAATGAAGGTACTCAATGAATTGGCAGAAGCCAGAGCAGTAAGAGAATACACCATTAAGGGCACGACAAGAAAGAACATGGACAAACATCAAACGCCACCGTCCCAATGGGCTTTAGGTAGGCGTCATCATAGGGTCCATAGCCTGTCTGGTCATCGTACAATTAAAGAGGAAAGCATAGTGGCGAACTGTAAAAGGGTCCACCACCAAGCATGCAGTACGTTGCAAAATGATAGGGTCATAACCGCTTTTGATAAACTTTTTAACAAGTTTAACAAAGATAGTATGAAAGTGATCATGACCAAGAATCTTACGAAGTTTATAAATCACATCACCATAGAAGTCAGTTTGTGATAGTCCTTGTCGCAGAAGAGTCCTTAAATTACATTTATATTTGGAAAGAAGATCAGGGTTACGATAATAAAATGTTGCAAAGGTTTTACGAAGTTTATGGTAACGGTAACCCTGATTGAGTAACATTTTAGTTATATAAATATTACGAATATTAAACTCGAGTACAAGCTCTAGAAAAACGAATAACTTGAGACAGATACACCCCATAAGAAGTTGCTCGGGGAACATCCCCATCCAAGTGGGGATAATTAACAATGTCAAAATTAAAATCATCTCTCTTGTCAAAGATTTTGCTAATTATTTTACCATTTTCAATCGAGATATCTAAATCAAGAAAAGATGCGTTATTATCAGTTATATTTTCTTTATTAAGCCGTAGTTCTTTAGGATAAACATTACTAACCATAGTTGGAAAGAAAGGGTTGTCAATGTTCAGTATGTCATCCAGATACCGAGAGGTGTCATTAAAAGCTTCAATAACATCAGCCTGGGTATCTGGTGAAAGACTCAACATGAAATCCCTTTCATAGCAAAATAAAAACAAATCTGCGACAAGTGGTGCACAGTTCGTACCCAAAGGGATACCAACAATTTGTCTATACACGGTGGTACCATACCTGACGAAAATATTACCTAATAAGAAGATGAATGCTTCACAAACTTCATAGCAAGTCCACATAGTATAATTGTCTAAACTGCCGTTAGTGAAAAACGCTTTAATATTATTACATGCCAAATATGTAGTATTTTCTCTAGCGAATGTTTTTTGAATAAGAGAAATTAGCTTGTCTTTAATAAGATGATGTGGTAAGGTTGTATATAGTGTAGAGAAGTTATAAGTACTTAATGATGAAACTTGACCTTTATTGAAAATTTTATCAAGAACGTCTCCTGAATTTTTTATAGACCAAAAAAAATTAATCCCAGAGTTTTCATAAGTTTTATCACAATATAGTTTAACGTGATCTTTATCGGCAGTAAGACTAGAAGTTAAACGTTTGGAGATGTTTGTTGTCGTGCAGGCACTAGAATTAGAAATAAAGCGAGCCTTATACGGATTTTTATGTAATTTAGGAATCCAGTACATGGTAGGCAGTTTATTTTGCTGATCGTTTACACCAGCCTTGAAAGTTGTGCACCGAGTGATATGTGCGGAAACGACATCATCCTCATTAGAATTAACTGGAGTATACGAATTGGTGCTGCCGAGTTCCAGAGATAAAACATTGACGTAATGTAGGCGTCAAACAATAATTACATTATTAGCTGCTTTATCTGCAGGAACTAAAACAAATTTATTATGAAATTCCTGAATTCCCGATTTTAGATTACGAAAGGAAAACCTAGGTCACGGAGGTAGTAAAGAGGGGTTAGCATTATAAAAGTTAATACGTGTATCTATAATTTTAAGAATAGACTTTTTCCAAGTAGAAAGCGAGTTTGAGTCCGCATGTTTTCTACGACACCATTTTATACTAAAATTTTCAATGGAGTGGGCGATCTGGGCACGACAGGCATTAAAATCAATAGTTGAAGGTAATTTATATTTAGGACCTTTCGAAAACAAATGCCGAATACGCTTATCAACAATATCAAAATTACCAGTGATGACATGACCTGCTGGAGCATAGCAAAATGTTGATGTGTCGCATTCACATTCCTTAGGAGTATTAAGTACTATATTAAGGTCAGAAACTATTTTAGCAGACATAGTTATATTATTATTATTGACTTGATCAATGTCATTTCGGCAGCACCAATATATATACTAGAGAAGCAGTTGCATAAACGATGTTTACCTGTATTACAACGTACACCATGATAACCAGGAAGACAGTCTTCAGGACAAATACCCACGTCATCTGTGCTATATTGTTTTGACAATTTTCCCCGTAAGTGCTGGCACTACAGACTAAATGTAATTAAATGCATTTATATTCAGTGTGACAAAATAGTATGTACTATATGTATTCATGCTTCATCGCCGATATATTTTTTCTGGAGTACTTCAACAATAACAAATACAGAAGAAATGGTATAAATATCGTAATCAGAAATCTGCTTTCAGTTGAATAAGTTAAATATAGTGTAATTATTGAACTCACATTTAAAGCTACAAACCTAATGGTATGCTGCAGGTATTTCCTGTATATTTAGGCTCACATCTGCCCCCTGAACATTTACCGGAGTATATATCACACTGTGTGTTGTCCGCACAGTGACAACGATAGACACAGTTTTCGCCAAACGTATTGTCGGTACATTCTAAAATAATACACAAATGTTTAAAATAGCATTGCATTCATCCATGTTAAAATAAACATGAGTGCATAGCCCTTCGTTACCGCAAAAGCCACACATGTCATCATGTTGTCATTCATCGAGTTGTTGTCTTAACGGCCATGTGGTCAACGAAGAAACGATAATCAAATAAAATACATTTTATTGTGTGTTTTAAACATTACAAGTACATGTATCTTAGTTATTTTCGAACTGCGTCGATTATTATTATATAACAATATAGTAAGGCTAGGAAGAGGAATGGAACACAGGCCATCTGAGAAAATGAAAGTCATGCACTCATGTGCAAAAAGCATTTAGATGGCCTGTTGAGCCTTTGACTTTTAAGACGAGGAAATGGCCCAATGGAAACCGCAGCACCCTAACACATGGGAATGTAGGCTCACACTGCACCACTAAATCAAATGAGCAAATTACAATACATAACATACATAATGGTGAAGACAAGCTACTGACTTGGAATGATCAGTAGCAATACGGTCTACTGGTTAGCTTAAATCGATTGTGTATATACATTGCTATCTTCCTGTCTTCAGCGCACAAATTAAGAAGTCAGTATAAATAAAATAGAATCCCATCAAAATTAAATCAATAACAATGAAATCCAAATCCTGAGAAATAATCAAACAATAGACGTGCATGTTGTTGCACACACACGCACGCAGGCACGCACGAACGCACGAATTCACTCAACCAGTATAGTTGCAACGAGAACAAACTGACGGACGAAACCTCAGGTAATTAGCTTCCAATGCTTAATTTCAGAATGTCAGAATGTAGAATGTCGATAATAGAAACATTTTAGCCATCCTGAAGATGACAAGGAACCTGTAATGTGTTATTTTCATACCATTCCATGGCCAGCAGCGTATAGTCTCAGTTTAAAATAGACTTTAGTAGGGAGTAAGAGAGTATGCAGCATGCGTATCACAGGTAACATGCTAAATACTAAATTAAAACGCAGACAACATTATCATAAGTATGTTAAACAATACTCAGAGTGTTTGAAGACTGGAGTTGCGCGAAGTATTTAAATATGTACCACTGATAACTGAAATTTGAAAACGATGAAGAAACAAGAGGGCCAAGATGGCCCTAAATGGATCACCTGAGTACTGGCACATTATCAAACTTCTTCGAAATCGTATGGTCATATACAATCTGTGGAAGTTTGGTTAATATTGTTCAAGAAATGTGGACTCTGTTGTGTATAACAACATTGATATAAAGACACTGACACAGTTTGGTAAAGATTAAATACAAAATGAAGGTGCTAGAGTGTAACACCTTGGGCAGAGCCAAATGTGACCCCAGGGCTACATGTAATATATGAGAGCTGTGTGCTTTGTGCTTTCAGAGAAGAAGATTTTTTAAATTTTTTCCTATACAAATCAATGTGAAACGTGACCCCTGGGGCGGGGCCAAATGTGACCCAAGGGTCACTATTTGAACAAACGTGGTAAAGGACCATAAGAGTATAGTAAATGCAAAATATTAAGCCTCTGGCTCTTGTAGTCCCAGAGAAGAATACTTTAATGTGTTTCCTATATAAGTCTATGTAAAACTGTGACCCACGGGGTGGGGTCAAATTTTACCCCAGGGTAACTATTTGAACAAACTTGGTAGAGGACCATAAGCTTATAGCCAATGCAAAATATTAAACCTTTGGCTCTTGGAGTTCCAGAGAAGAAGATTTTGTTTAGTTTTTCCCTATACAAGCCTATGTAAAACTGTTACCCCCAGGGCGGAGCTAAATGTGACACCAGGGTCACCATTTGAACAAAATTGGTAGAGGACCATGAGCTTATAGCAAATGCAAAATATTAAACCTCTGGCTCTTGCAGTTTCAGAGAAGAATTTTTAAGTTTTTCCCTATACATGTCTATGTAAAACATGTGACCCTTGTGGCGGGGCCAAATGTGACCCGAGGGTCACCATTTAAACAAACTTGGTAAAGGACCATATGTAACACTATCAAGCGCTTTAATGTAATTTATCTAATATTCTACACTTTGTGATAGCTCTCTTTAATACCACTACTGTAGTAGTTTACTCAGGTATAACGTAGGCATAGTATATTTTATTATTACCTATTGAATAACTGTGTAAACAACTAATGGGAGGCGTGCACGTGCGTTGAAATATATACTGGGGTGTTTAGAAGCAGATGAGAGAGTTGGTTAGAGACTGGGTTAGAGAATTTAAAGATTTGGTTGACTGTAGAGTCTGTTAGAATTAATATATCACTATACGATCAGACATTAAAATGAGGTAGCTTTAAAGATTACTAAAGCGTGTATTTAAGAGTCTGGACTTGTTATTTATTAATGCCCTGGTGACATAGTGTCAAACATAAGCATATAGTCAATGCAAAATATTAAACCTCTTGCTCATGTAGTTTCCGAGAAGAAGATTTTTAAAAACAAATCCTATATAAGTCTATGTAAAACTGTGACCCACCGGGGCGGGGACAAATTTGACCCCAGGGTCACCATTTGAACAAACTTAGTAGAGGACCATAAGCTGATGCTAGATGTAATACATGAGAGCTCTGTTCGATATGATTCCAGAGAAGAAGATTATTTTTTTAGTTTTCCCCTATACAAGCCTACGTAAAACTGTGACTACCAGGGCGGGGCCAAATGTGACCCCTGGGTCACCATTTGAACAAACTTGGTAGAGGACTATAAGCTTATAACAAATGCAAAATAATAAATCTCTGGCTCTTGCAGTTTCAAAGAAGAATAGTGTTTAAGTTTGTCCGTATACATGTCTATGTAAAACATGTGACCCTTGGGAAAATTAACAATCGCAGCAATCTCGACACATTATCTATTTGCGGATACATATAGAATGTTCAGAGAGTTCAAAAAACATGGCATCGCCCATGATTTACAATGTACTAATTACAATGTACAAATTCTGAAACTTCAAAACTCAATACATAAACACAATGTGCTAAAATAGTGTTTATCTTATCAACTATTTTGAAATTTTATCTTGTCAAATAATAGAAATCACACTAATGACACAAAACGGTTTTAAACGACTACGCTGAAAACCAATACTATTATTGCCCAAAGAAATTCAAATACGCTCGGAGCAAGTCAGTCCTTGGTAGCAAGCTTCGCAGTTGTCAGGACATTCACAAGTCGTTTTGTTGCATGGTTTATTATCAACACAGTTGCATTTGACTGAGCAATTACCGAACGTCCCATAATCACATTCTAAACACAGTCAAACATCATTAAGGTATATTATAATGGTAATATCGGCGACCTTGAAAGACAATACTATGATCTTAGATGTAGAATGTAAATAAATAATGTATTATATTTTTTCTTTTTAAAACATGCAATTATTTCCAAATAATAAGTAACGCTCATAACGAGTTCATTATTTTTGTTAATGACATAACATGAGATATTAACGACTTCTGAGGGGAAAATCGTGTAGGCAGACAACTATCAGTAGTATTTAGACTCGCATTTGAGTTTCCGTTGTGTGTTTGTTCCGTTCTAAGAAATTATCAATCATATTTTTCAAAAAATAAAAGCATATAAGCGGCTATTGTATTGCACCAAGAATTTTATTATACTGACGTATTAATAATACGGTTAAAATAATTTCATTGTTTTATCAAACAGTATCGCTAGCCAGAGTTTCACAACGTCACCCTTTGTAAATACTCTGACACAATATGTCCCTTATCCTGTAACCGCGAGGCGGAATTTTCTGACCAATCAGATGCAAACAGTATCGCTAGCCAGAGTTTCACAACGTCACCCTTTGTAAATACTCTGACACAATATGTCCCTTATCCGGTAACCGCGAGGCGGAATGTACTGACCAATCAGATGCATCCGTTTTAAATTGATTAATTTCAATTACGATGAGATATATGCAACTTGTGTAATTTATTAAATTGTCCATTACGCCATAACAGAGGGTGTTGTTGGTTTCTGCATCCATTAAAGATGCAAAAAATGGGCTACCCATTTTTTCTTGCAATAGGTCCAAGTTTCATTTGTTTTACGTCTGGGGTTCCTTTTTTAAATACGGACCTTTATAGATGCACACCGTTTGCTAAGTTTGATGTATATACAGAAGATCATTCTTTCGGAATACGGTGGGCAAAATATGTTTAAAAAAAATAGAAAACGTGTTTGTTGGATTGAATATTGACGCGCAGAAGAGGAACAAATCGTTGTTATTACACCACGCGGGTGAAGAAGTGTTCGAAATATTGGAGACATTACGTTTATCCGGCGACGATTCCAATTACGATGAGACAAAACAAGTACTTGCAACATATTTTCAACCCCAAAAAAACCGGAATTCAAACGTTACGAATTTAGGAATACATACCAGAATAAAGAAGAATCAATAGATCAGTATGCCACTGGACTTCGACAGAAAGCCGAAAATTGTGAATTCAATGATAAAGATTCAGAAATAAAGAGTCAGATCATTCAGGGATGTAATTCAGAAACATTTAGAAGAAAATGCCTTATTGAAGAAGACAAAATTCTGAAAGTTTTACTAATAATGGCTAGAACAATGGACATTGCGACAAAACAAGTTAATCGCATGGAACCCAACAGAAATAGTGAGGAAATTAAATATAAAGTTGGAAGCAATGAACCATGGACATCACAAAGACATCCGCCGCCGACGTCGTCAAAGAATCCGCCTCCGCCGTCAAGAAATCCGCCGCCGTCAAGAAACTCGTCAGAATTACGGCGGTTATCTGTCTCACCACACGAACTGCCCTGCGATAGAAAAGGAATGGTTTTATTGTCACAAACATAACCATTTGATTTCTGTATGTCGGAAAATAATTGCGAATTTCAAAATTCAACAATTTCGTGAAATACATGAACATAAAAGCGAAACTGATAATCATTACTCCGGTGAAGAAATTTCTCTTGGCGTGAAAACAGAAATTAATAGATTAAGCCGTAATGTACCCAGACTAACGCTGAAAATAAACGGAGTAAATGCGAAATCACACACTGACACTTGAAGCACAATTAATATTATGGATGAAACAATGTTCTACAAAATGAACCCTAGACCAGTATATTTACAAAAATCCACCACAAAAGCATTAAAATCTTGCATTTGGACAAAATAAATCGCTCCCGATAAGAGGAAATTTTACGGGCACAATTGAAACAAATGAGATCTACAAAACAGCTGAATTCTTTGTAATAACTGGGAGCAATGACTCACTAATTATCTATGACACTGCCGTAAGACTTGGACTTATTCCCGTGATTATGTCAGTTGCAAATAACAAATACACGGAGTTATATGAAAACTGCTCAAACGTATTCAGTGGATTGGGAAATCTTAAAGACAGACAAATAAAATTTCATATTGATGAACATGTAATTCCTGTAGCACAGCCTCCTAGACAAATCCCGTTTCAACTGGAGAAGCTAAAACAAATGGATGTTATTGAGAAGGATAGATGGGGCTACCCCGAGGGTATCTAATCTTGTCGTAGCACCGAAACCGAATTCTCCAAATGCGATTAGATTGTGCGTTGATATGCGCAAAGCAAATCAAGTCATCAAACGTGAACAGCACGTGACACCTAAAATTGATGACATTATACTGAGTCTAAATGGTTCGAACCACTTCTCCGAAAATCGACCTTAACAAAGGGTTTCATCTGCTTGACATTTCCGAAGAATCCAGAAACATGACTACCTTTGCAACACACGTCGATCTTAGGCGCTACACAACACTCAATGTCGGCGCCTCGTGCGCACCTGAAACATTTTGGAATGAAATTCGACTAGTCCTTGAAGGACTCCACGGAACAAAGCATAAGTGAAGATAGTATCATGTATGATAAAACGCGTGAGGACAAAAATCTCGAAACCGTTCTTCAAAAAATACAAGAAAATAATTTAACATTAAACAAACACAAATGCTATTTTCGGCATCGGGTATTTCGCCAGATCCAGCAAAAATCGTAGCGATTTAGAACGGTGCACGCCCGCAATATCCGTCAGAAGTCCGTAGTCTGCTGGCAATTACTAATTATGTGTCTCGCTTTAGCGACAATCACTCAACTATCACAGAACCAATAAGAAGACATAACGCAAGTTCAGAAATGTGAATGAACGTCGGAACATGAAAACGCGTTTAATTTATTAAAATAGGCTTTAACGAGTGACAAAGTTATGACATATTTCGACCTACATATAACACACTCAACTTAGGGTTGATGCAAACCCTGTGGGTGTATCTGGAATTCTGGTGCAGGACAATAACATAGTTTCATACGGAAGACGATCTTTGAGTCCAGTCGAACAGCGCTACAGTCAAACTGAGCGAGGGGCATTAGCTTGTGTCTGGGGCTGTCAACATTTCCATTCGTATCTGGTTGGAAAATAATTCACTTTGATCACGGATCAACGACCATTAGAGTCAATATTCAACAATGTGAAACAAATTCAGTCTGCACGACTTGAACGATGACGAATGGAATTGATAACGTACAAGTTCAAGGTTAAATACCGCGCTGGTAAATTAATGATATTTGACTACTGTTCTCGACACCCTTATCACCCGTGCTGTGTGATAAGGGTGTCGAGAACAGTAGTCAAATATCATTAAGGATTATGTGAGATTTATTGCACATAAAACAGCTTTTTTATTATTATCAGATATTGCCGTAGCAACACACGACGACTGAATTATTAAGTGAGTTATGCGCGCTTTACAATCAAACAATTGGAAGACACACAAATGCAGTAATGAAGACAGTTTTAGGTGTTATAAACAGTTATCTCATGAATTGACAATCGTTACAGTAGAACAAGGTGAGCTTTTTTTAAGAGGTACTCGACTCTGCATTCTAAAAAGACTACAACAGCATGTCGTAGATTTAGCACATGAGGGTCACCAGGGTCGAGTGAATGTAAATCATTTTTACCAAAAAGTTGCTGGTTTCCGTATATGGACAACAGTGTTGATCAAACATGCAAAAGCTTCATTCCGTATTAGGCATTTTAGCCAAAATCGACACCAGATCCTATTAAAGTGAGCAAAATGCCAGCAAAGAAATATAAAAAGATCGGACAGGGAAAGTAGCATTCAAGGAGGACAGTCAACCATAAAACAGAGACACAAACACGCAAACAGACAAACAAGAAGGCAAAAGCAATAATAAATGCAAACGACATCACAAACACAAAAAGGGTTGACAATAGGGCTACCGCCTTGGAACGGTCAGTGGCAAAGTAGGCCACTGGGGGTTTAAACCGGTTCTAGGGTGCACCAAACCTCACACTTACCCTACCGTCAACCCATTAAAACAGGACAGTGTAAATAAGAAAATCCCCGCCATGATCTAATTACTAACCAACAAGGCAGCATCAATAGGCAATATAAGTAAAACACAAATATGCTCGTGTAAATATAATACAAAAAAAACAATAGCCTAGAAAGCCACAATGAAGGTACTCAATGACTTTGCAGAAGCCAGAGCAGTAAGAGAATAAACCATTAAGGGCACGACAAGAAAGATCATGGACAAACATCAAACGCCACCGTCCCAATGGGCTTTAGGTAGGCGTCATCATAGGGTCCACAGCCTGTCCGGTCATCGTACAATTAAAGAGGAAAGCATAGTGGCGAACTGTAAAAGGGTCCACCACCAAGCATGCAGTACGTTGCAAAATGATAGGGTCATAACCTCTTTTGATAAACTGTTTAACAAGTTTAACAAAGAGAGTAAATCAATTTGACGAGATTTTCGTCGACTTCTGTGCTCCGTTCCCCTTTTGTGATTATTTCATAGTTATTGTAGACGATTATAATCGATATCCGATAGTTGAACGATGGACAACCATTTCAGCACACGCTGTCATTCCGCGTCTAGAAACTGTGTTTGCTATGTTTGGAATTTCAAGCATCCTAAAGTCAGATAACGGTGCTCCTTTCCGAGGACATTTTTTTAAAGAATTCGCTATTCATCAGGGATTTATTCATAGAAAAATAACCCCACTTCATCCTATGGGTAATGCTGTAGTGGAGAGATGTGTGCAACCACTTCAGAAAGCAATTACAACCGCGGCATTTTCTGGCCAGAATTATAGAACAGAACTGAACACACGTTTAATGAACTATAGAAACACACCAAACCCCGCTACCGGAAAATCTCCATCAGAAATCTTGTTTTCCAGGAAGTTAGAAACAAAATTACCAAAATTCATTGTCAATTTGAAAGATCGAAAGATACGAACGCAAGATAAGAACATAAAGTTGAAAAATCAACAACGGGAAATAAGGTGTTAATCAAACGCAGAAACTATAACATATTAGAAACAAAATTTGACCCAACTCCGGCATGCGTTACCGGAAGGAAAGGTTCGATGATCACTGTAGAACATGAAGGCCATATCAGTTGGCGAGGCGCCTCTCATTTTCAATACTATGAGAATCATAAACAACACCAGCCCATCCGTCGGGAACCAAAATTCCACCATCCACCGCTGGATTCACCAAATGTCCGCCGGCAACCGCCTGACCTATTCCAGGCAACGCCGTTCGACAGCGAGATATCAGGTTTAATTGTGTCTGAAAGCAATTTAAGTGATTACTTCGAATTTATATAATAATTACAGATCATAATAACACCTGAAATAATTAAAATAGTGTCGCGTGTGCAAACTTATATCTTAAAACCTGGAAAATAAGTGTTTAATTATATTGGAATGCGATTCAACCTTCTTTTCTCTAAAATAGCAATTTAAGTCCGATTACTTTCGAACACGTGGGAATAATGTCACTACTAACTTAAACTCATCCATGGATTTGAGACATAACCTACAAATCCTGCCCGGCCGGAGATTACGAAAACATTATCATGGCTGCTTATCAATTAGAAGTTAATTTGTAACCAGCGTAACTTGACGTTCGTGTTAATTGCCAAATTATAGTTTGTTTGAACAATCGCAAGATATGGGAATTAACACTGGCCAGAATTCTGAGTTGACACAATGTTATATTGTTTTTATAATCGCTTGTTTATGTGGCCGTTCGTATGTGTACTAAATGACATATGCAGATGCACTCGAAACGTGATGGACACATATCTTAAGACTAAGGAAAAAGCATCAAAGTGAACATTTATGCACTTTCTGAATAAAATACACATTATTTAGATGTTTATATAAATATGAATATATGTTCATAGCATTAACAACGGCACATGTTATGGTTGGCTTAACATATTCATATAGTATAATGGCTCATTTTTCTGTTTGACTGATTAGCATTGTTCTTATATATATATATATATATATATATATATATATATATATATATATGGGGAGAAATATTTGTGAACTACCAAGGACAGACAACCTTCGGACGAACTACGGCAGGGCGCCTAGCTATGACGAGATACACAGAAATCAAGCGTATGAATTCACTCCTTAAAAAAGGTAGTTGCAACACACGTTGATAAACTGTATCTCTACATCATAACACACTCGTCTGAAGGCACAATTAACATATAGACGCATACATACATACAATTATAGCTCATACGAGTGGGCCACATTTAAGCGTTCAACCACACACAGCTATATTGAGACAGTGACAATGAAAGGTGCCGGATCTGGAGATACTGTGAATTCAGGTATATATAATAAAGGGAGAGAATTTGAACTCACTACGGCAACTTTCGAAATTGGGATCTCGTAAGAGATCTCTTACGAGATCCCAATTTCGAAAGTTGCCGTAGTGAGTATATATATATATATATATATATATATATTTAAGAGCAATGAACCTTTAGCAATCCTTTTCACATCTTACCAACATCTTACCAACTTATTTCAAGGACTCATTTTTCACTTTTCTTTTTTATATTGAGAGCAATAGACATTTACCAACATTTTTCATAGCTCACCAACTTTTTCACGGACAGATTGTTTACTTTTCTTTTATATATTTGAGAGCAAGAAACCTTTACCAATTATTTTTAGAGCCCAACAACTTTTTTCGCGGACAGCTTGTTTACTTTTGTTTTATATATTTGAGAGCAAGAAACATTTACTAACTTTTTTCACAGCCCACCAACATTTTCGCGGACAGATTGTTTACTTTTCTTTTATATATGTGAGATCAAGAAACATTTACCAACTTATTTCATAGCCCACCATCATTTTTCAAGGACAGATTGTTTCTTTTTCGTTGATATATTTGAGTGCAAATCACATTTACCAACTTAATCCGCAGTCCACCAACTGTGTTCTCGTACAGATTGTTTAATTTTATTTCATATATTTGAGAGCAAGAAATCTATACCAACACTTTTCACAGCCACTCAACCTTTTTCACGGACAGATGGTTTACTTTTGTTTTGTATATTTGAGAGCAAAAAACCTTGACCAACTTCTTTCACGGACAGATTGTTTACTTTTCTTATTTTTATATTTGATAGCAATAAAACATTTACCAACATTTTTCACAATTCACCAACTTATTTCACGGACAAATTGTATATTTTTATTTTATATATTTGAGAGCAAGAAACCTTTACCAAAAGTGTTCACAGCCCAAAAAACGTTTTTTCAAGGACAACTTGTTTATTTTTCTTTTATATGATTGAGAGCAAGAAACATTTCCCTACTTATTTCACAGCCGCCACTTTGTTCACGTACAGATTGTTTATTTTTCTTTTATATATTTGAGATCAAGAAATCTATACCAACATTTTTTACTGCCACCCAACCTTTTTCACGGACAGATTGTTTACTTTTGTTTTATATATTTGAAAGCAAGAAACCATTACCAACTTCTTTCACAGCAAACCATATTTTTTCTCGGAACAGATTGTTTATTTTTCTTTTATATATTTCTGTTATATATTTGAAGGAAACAACCTCTACCAACATTTTTTAGAGCCCATTAACTTTTTTTACGGACATATTGTTTACTTGTTTTTATATATTTGAGAGCAAGAAATCTTTACCAACTTTTTTCACAGCCCAGCATATTTTTTCACATATTGATTGTTTACTTTTCTTTGATATATTGGAGAGCAAGAAATCTTTACCAACTTTTGTCACGGCCCACCAAATTTTATCACGCACCGAATTTTTACTTTATATATAAGAGAGCAAGATACCTTTACCAACTTTCTTCATAGCCCATCATCTTTTTTCAAGAACATTTTGCACAGTCCACCAACTTTGTTCACTGAAAGAATTTTTTTCTTTTATATTTTTGAGAGCAAGAAACTTTTCCCACCTTATTTCACAGCCCACCAACTTTTTCACGTAAAGATTGTTTGTTTTTCTTTTATATATTCCAGAGCAAGAAACATTTACCAACATATTTCACAGCCCACCAACTTTGTTCACGGAAATAATTTTTTTCTTTTATATTTTTGAGAGCAAGAAACTTTTCCGACCTTATTTCACAGCCCACCAACTTTTTTCACGTACGGATTGTTTATTTTGAGCACGAAACCTTTATCAACATTTTTCATAGCCCACCAACATTTTTTCATGGACAAATGTTTCATTTTACTTTTATATATTTGAGAGTAGGAAACATTTACCAACTTATATCACAGCTCACCAACTTTTTTCGCGGAAATATTTTTGTTTTCTTTTATCTTTTTGAGAGCAAGAAACATTTCCCAACTTATTTCACAAACCACCAACTTTGTTCACGTACAGATTGTTTATTTTTCTTTTATATATTTGAGAGCGAGAAATCTATACCAACATTTTTCACAGCCACCCAACCTTTTTAAAGGACAGATTGTTTACTTTTCTTTTATATATTTCAGTGCAAGAAACCTTAACCAGCATTTTGCACATCCTACCACTTATTTCACAGCCCGCCAACTTTTTATACGAACAGATTGTTTATTTTTCTTTTATATATTTGAGACCAAGAAACATTTACCAACTTATTTCACAGCGTACCAACTTTGTTCACGTACAGATTGTTTATTTTCCTTTTATATATTTGAGAGCAAGAAATATAAACCAACATTTTCCACAGCCACCCAAAATGTTTCACGGACAAATTGTTTACTTTTGTTTTAAATATTTGAAAGAATGAAACCTTTGCCAACTTTACTTTTCACTCGTAACAATGATTTGCAAAATTGTAAATGAACTCTTTCGATTTGATTTGCCTGGCTAAATCCCCATACTTCGCTACCGTAAATTAGAATAGGTGATACCAATTTATCAAATAATTCTAAAGTATGCCTTGGTGTAATATTAACAAATTTATAAAGGTATCTGTTTAGTTTAAAAATAGCCTTTTGAGCCTGTCAAGAAAGGTGCTTCACAAAATGAGCTACCTGTATTAAATACTATTCCTAAATATGAATATTTATTAACAATATCTATTCTATTATTATTCAAAGTAAACGAACTATTTCTTGGCAATAAACCCCCTTTCCTAAACACCATAACCATTGTTTTTTCGGTATTTACTTTTAACTTCCACCTATTGCAGTTATTACTAAGCGTATTTAATCCTAATTGCAAATCGTCCGGTGTTGAGGAAAAAATAACAATGTCATCCGCGTACATGCGGATGACATAAGTAAGTGACGTAAGTAACATTAACAAAAATAGTTCATCGTCTAAATCGTTTAGACACATAGAAAATATAGAAGGGGACCCACATCCCCATTGACGAACCCCTAAATGGCAATCGAAGCTTTCGCTCAATTCGTTTTCGAATTTGACCTTTGACCTTACATTTTATTATATTGACTACATTTAGGGTTTTGCCTCTAACTCCAATTTTTATTAATGTATACCATATATTTTCTCTGACTACATAGTCAAAGGCCTTTGTAAAATCTAAAATAAAAAATGTGAACAATACAATTTCTCACCTCGGTTTATAATATGAGTAATAATATTCCTATAATACTGCTCGTTTTAAAACCTGCTTGCGATTCTATATAAATGTAATATTCCTGTGCCCAATCGGTTAGTCGATTACTTAAAATTCTAGTTAACAATTTTCCTAACGTACTCAATAATGTAATTCCCCTAAAATTACTAACATAATTCAACGTTCCGTTTTTGTGAAGCGGTATGATATATCCTTCACTCAGTAACCACGGTCAAGTATTTTATTGAATAGCTTTGACATATAGGGTGTGAACTGGTTTAATCCATGGATGAAGAATTCATTTAATACCCTATCAGGGCCTCCACAACTGTTTTGATCTAATTCAGAGATTGCGAATCGGATTTCGGAATCGGTTATCGGTACATTTAATTCATCAAGCATTACCTGAGTTTCAGAATTTAAGAAATTTTCTTTAAAATATATAACATCATCATCAGCTTGAACAAATGGGTCATTCGGATTAATTATGGCTTAAAAATATTCGGCAAAATCATCAAGTGTTATATTTTTTGGCTTTTGTGGTGAATTAGCTTCCTTTAATCATGTTAATAATTTCCAGTAATGTTTTACATTTTTGCATTTTGCATCTATTAATTTCGCGGTACAGGCCTTATCTTGCTGAAAATTATAGTGACGAACTCTCTTTTTATATTCTGTACGTGCTCTGATTATATTCAATTTTTTTTCTTCCGTTTTTTCATTACGGAAATAGGTTTAAGTATCGATAAAAAACTGTTCTTTGATCCTTACAATCTGCTTAAAATATTTGGTTATTTCGATTTGACTGACCATACAATTTACCGGTCAGATGAGTTTTCTTTTCAAATATTGGTTTTATAAATTGAGTCGGCAGAGCGTATAAAGGAATTAACTGAATCATCGATCTCATATAATCGATGTTGTTGGATAGACCGGCAATATTTTCTGCAAACATTTATGATGATATACCATTAATATACTGATCATTTTTGATACTATCCCATTTATAAAAAACATTCATTGTTTCGTTATTTTCAAATACCTGCTATGTTTAAGGACTCAGTGTTGTCTGTTTCGAAGCTAATTAATGAAAACTCTTTTAAAAAGTGATCCGTTAATGGGTTACTATCATGTACGTAAATGATGAAAAACATGGCAATAATTCAGGATTAACAATGCAATAATCAATAAAACGACTTCCAGATATACCAATATATGTAAATGAACCCTTATGTTTGTCTTCGCAATTAGTTATTCTTAGTCCTAACTGCTTTAAAAATTCAAGTAGCAAATAACTGTTAGAATTGATAATTGTATCCATAGAAAAAACGAGGTAACGCTCTATCGACACTATAGTCATCAGGGAGTACGTGAATATGAGATATGCTTTCGTCTGTGACAAAATCAGGATTTTGTCCATTTGTAGAATTATAATCATCTACAAAGAAATATAAAAAATTATTTCAAATTTATTTCACGGACAGATTGTTTCTTTTTATTTTATATATTTGAGTGCAAGAAACCTTTACCAACATTTTTAACAGCCTATCAACTTTTTTTCAATGACAAATTGTTTATTTTTCATTCATATATTTGAGAGCTAGAAACCTTTACCAACTTATTTCACAGCCCACCAACTTTGTTCTCGTACAGATTGTTTATTTTTATTTTATATATTTGAGAGAAAGAACTCTATACCAACATTTTTTCACAGCCACCCAACCTTTTTCACGGAGAGATTGTTTACTTTTCTTTTATATATTTGAGAGCAAGAAACCTTTAACAAATTTTGTCACGGCCCACCAACTTTTATCACGACAGATTGTTTACTTTCCTTTTATATATTAGAGAGCAATATACCTTTACCAACTTTTTTTCTCAGCCCACCATCATTTTTCTCGGTCAGATTGTTTACTTTTCTTTTATATATTACAGTGCAAGAAACCTTAACCAGCATTTTGCACATCCTACCACTTATTTAACAGCCAACCAACTATTTTACGAACATATTGTTTATTTTTCTTTTATAAATTTCAGATCAAGTAACATTTACCAAATTATTTCATAGCCCACCATCTTTTTTCATGGACAGATTGTTTCTTTTTCTTTTATATATTTGAGAGCAAGAACTATTTACCAACTTTTTTTGACGGAAAGTTTTTTTTTTTCTTTTATATATTTGAGAGCAAGAAACCTTTACCAAACGTTTTAACAGCCCACCAACTTTTTTTCACGTACAAATTGTTTATTTTTACTTGATATATTTGAGAGAAAGAAACATTTACCAACTTATTTCACAGCCCACCAACTTTGTTCACGTACAGATTGTTTATTTTTCTTTTATATATTTGAGATCAAAAAATCTATACCAAGATGAATGCTTTGTTACAGTTAGAAATTAAATGAAGCAGAAATGAAAACACATCTCCAGGGAGGATTATTGTTATGCAATTTAAAAAATCTCCACGAATATTACTAAATTGACTAGGCTGACTATTTACATACCTACTTCATATACTTCAACTTCACACAATACTAGTGTCTCCGGATTATCTTTATGTAAATCCAGTTTAATAAATCGTGCTTGTTTCGGTGAATCAAATGTAACATGTATTACTCCTCGATTATAAGCTGTGTTATTATACACAGAAGGACTGTTTGTTATTGTCTGTGTCATATAAAGTCGAAATCCTTGTAGTTGCCCTAAAATAAAACAAAACACATTTAGATACATCATAACCATTTCTATCGTGTTTGACTTCTGCAGAAGTAGAATAACTAAAATATACGCAGTGTGTTAACGGTAGTTATTTCTTCAAACATTGTAAGGGAGTCTTGACTTTAACCTGACCTTACCTCCAGCAGAAAATGTTGAAGACAGAACGTAATAGCACATCAGGAAATAGCGATACATGTGATTAAAACGACGGACAGGAATGATTTCGTAATTTATGAATAAACAGGTCTGCATCTTCTTTCTAGTATAAATTACAGAAAATCCATGTATATATTATATAATTATATTTTTTTCTATTTGTTTGGCTAAAGCGTATTTTATTTGAATCTTTGTTATATGTTTTGATTAGTTAGTTCTCTTACCATTTGTAATATCTGAGAAATTAAAAACTAGAGTAAAAGTCTTGGTTTGAAAATATAATTGGCTTATAAGCGCGAAAACCAAAGACATTAACCTGTTAAAACGTTTTGCTGGCTGATACTTATAAATCGGGTCTGATTTGTTCGTGTATATTATACGTAACTTCTCTTCCACTGTTTCAATGATGCATGATATTACACTATTGTATAACTGACAACAAACACAAAACCCATGTGTGTGTCTTTACATATAATATATATATATAGATATTGTCTCTTACCATTTTGATCTTTTACTTCACCATATACATAAACTTCATTAATCGTATAGATTTCTCCCAGGTCTACTTGCCACCACAGATTTAAACTGTTGCCAGTGCCACTGTAATGTTCATGATTAAGTTTGTTGCATTCTTTATTTCCGTCTACTGCATTTTGTGAATCCCACGTTCCTCCACCAAAGCTCAAGATTCCGTCCTGCGTACTTGTTTTGTTCAAAGCAACGTTTACTTAAAATGAAGACAAATACATGTCACTTATTTAATTCGCGCTGTACTTTAATGGAGTGTCAGATATTCAAATAAAAAATACTGAAAACATTTTAGATTGGAAGCAACAAACTACCGTCGGTTTTATTGAATCTGTTCATGAGAGGTAATATAAGGTGTAACACCTCTCACCCAATAGCATCGGCTTTGGCGTTATTCATTTTAAAAGCTCACGCAGATTTGTAATTTAAAATTTCTTGCTATTTTACATTGTTGTGTGATGGTTGAGGTCCGTTTTGCATCTAAGATATCGTGGGTTCCATCTCCGACCGATTACACATACACACGCACGCACGCACACACACACACACACATAGTTGTTATATTAAAATTAAAATGGATACACAATATGCAGGTCATATATTTAGTATAAGAAATATACCATGTGAGTAACATATGTTTAATCAAAGTGTAGCTATAAAGAAGAAAATAGACATGTGAGCGAATAAATTTAGATACATACTTAAATTCTTTGAGGCTCCAGTCTTGCTTACAAAAGCCAGTACTCCAAACAATAAAAAAGTCGGTAAATGACCATGCTCCTGTTTAAAGTGTAAGCATGGTTGATTCATATTTCTCCTCTTAATACTTCTGAAAATAAAACAAGCAAACATTTTAACAATACAACCGCGGATGCCATTGTATGTCGCTCCCAACAAGATCGTATGTGAAACCACTATGACACAACGTTATTTACTCCCATGTGTATAATGTTAATCAAACATTAGAAATTCTAGTGCGTTTCGTTCCTAAACAACAAACTTAAACACAAACAATGTAAGAAGTGGAAATATAAAAAGATCGGACAGGGAAAGTAGCATTCAAGGAGGACAGTCAACGACAAAACACAGAAACAAACACGCAAAAAGACAAACAAGAAGGCAAAAGTAATAATAAATGCAACCGACATCACAAACACAAACGGGTTGACAATAGGGCTACCGCCTTGGAACGGTCAGTGGCAAAGTAGGCCACTGGGGGTTTAAACCGGTTCTAGGGTGCACCAAACCTGACACTTACCTTACTGTCATCCCATTAAAACAGGACAGTGTAAATAAAGAAATTCCCACCATGATCTTATCTCTAACCAACAAGGCAGCATCAATAGGCAATATAAGTAAAACACAAATATGCTCGTGTAAATATAATACAAAAAAAACAATAGCCTAGAAAACCACAATGAAGGTACTCAATGACTTGGCAGAAGCCAGAGCAACAAGAGAATAAACCATTACGGGCACGACAAGAAAGATCATAGACTCACATCAAACGCCACCGTCCCAATTGGCTTTAGAGAGGAAAGCATAGTGGCGAACTGTACGAGGGTCCACCACCAAGCATGCAGTACGTTGCAAAATGATACCGTCATAACCTCTTTTGATATAAACTTTTTAACAAGTTTAACAAAGATAGTATGAAAGTGATCATGACCAAGAATCTTACGAAGTTTATAAATCACATCACCATAGAAGTCAGGTTGTGATAGTTCTTCTCGCAGAAGAGTCCTTAAATTACTTTCACATTTGGAAAGAAGTTCAGGGTTACGATAATAACATGTTGCAAAGGTTTTACGAAGTTTATAGTAACGGTAACCCTGATTGAGTAGCGTTTTAGTTATACAAAGTTTACGAATATTGAAGTCCTCAACTCGAGTACAAGCTCTTGACAAACGAATAAGTTGAGACATATACACCCCATAAGAAGTTGCTCGGGGAACACCCCATCCAAGTGGGGATAATTAACAATGTCAAAATTAAAATCATCTCTCTTGTCATATATTTTGCTAATTATTTCACCATTTTCAATCGAGAGATCTAAATCAAGAAACGAAGCCTTATTATCAGATATATTAGCTTTGTTATGCTGAAGTTCTTTAGGATAAATATTATTAACCATAGTTGGAAAGAAAGGGTTGTCAATGTTCAATATGTCATCCAGATACCGAGAGGTGTCATTAAAGGCTTCAACATGGGTGCGTGGGTAGTTGGGTGGGTGGGTGGGTGTGTTTTGGGTAGATAGATAGATAGATAAACAGATAGATAGATAGATAGATAGATAGATAGATAGATAGATAGATAGATAGATAGATAGATAGATAGATAGATAGATAGATAGATAGATAGATAGATAGATAGATAGATAGATAGATAGATAGATAGATAGATAGATAGATAGATAGATAGATAGATAGATAGATAGATAGATAGATAGATAGATAGATAGATAGATAGATAGATAGATAGATAGATAGATAGATAGATAGATAGATAGATAGATAGATAGATAGATAGATAGATAGATAGATAGAAAGATATATAGATAGAAAGACAGACAGACATACAGACAGACAGACAGACAGACAGACAGACAGACAGACAGACAGACAGACAGACAGACAGACAGACAGACAGACAGACAGACAGACAGACAGACAGACAGACAGACAGACAGACAGACAGACAGACAGACAGACAGACAGACAGACAGACAGACAGACAGACAGACAGACAGACAGACAGACAGACAGACAGACAGACAGACAGACAGACAGACAGACAGACAGACAGACAGACAGACAGACAGACAGACAGACAGACAGACAGACAGACAGACAGACAGACAGACAGACAGACAGACAGACAGACAGACAGAGACAGATAGACAGATAGATAGATAGATAGATAGATAGATAGATAGATAGATAGATAGATAGATAGATAGATAGATAGATAGATAGATAGATAGATAGATAGATAGATAGATAGATAGATAGATAGATAGATAGATAGATAGATAGATAGATAGGTAGATAGATAGATAGATAGGTTGATAGATAGATAGATGGATGGATGGATGGATGGATGGATGGATGTGTGTTTGTGGTTGACTGTCGTCCTTGAATGCTACTTTTCCTGTTCGATTTTTATATCTATATTTGAAGCACACTGCCTTTACGTTCTATGTCATACGTAGGTATGGGCCAACTCGAAGCTTTCTGCATCTATGTTTCGTGCAATACGTAGGCAGTCTTACATGTTAACATGACATGTACAGTCTTACATGTTAACATGACATGTATGGCTGTTTGTGTGACTTGAAGACACTGCTACTGCGTTTCGTACAATCGTGGGGTATATCCGTACATGTAACATGTTTAATTAGCCTACTTTCATCCCAATAAAACTGGACTGTGTAAATAAAAAGTCTCTCCGCCATGAACTATTCTCTAACCAACAAGGCAGCATTAATAGGCAATATAAGTAAAACACAAAGATGCTCGTGTATATATAAATACAAAAAAATAGCCTAGAAAGCCACACAGAAGGTACTCAATGACTTGGCAGAAGCCAGAG
Organism: Cyrtodaria siliqua; assembly: GCA_037043455.1. Taxonomy (NCBI): domain Eukaryota; kingdom Metazoa; phylum Mollusca; class Bivalvia; order Adapedonta; family Hiatellidae; genus Cyrtodaria; species Cyrtodaria siliqua. The sequence goes on from JAWPHD010009515.1 coordinate 42,865, forward strand.
CAACAAGAGAATAAACCATTGAGGGCACGACAAGACACGATTGCAGACATACATCAAACGTCACCGTCCTTTTGGGCGTCAGGTAGACGTTATCATAGGGTCCACTGCCTGTCCGGTCACCGCACAATTAAAGAGGAAAGCATGGTGGCGAACTGTAAATGAGTACACCAATAAACATGCAGTGCGTTGCAAAATGATAGGGTCATAACCTCTTTGATAAACCTTTTAACAAGTTTAACAAAGATAGTATGAAAGTGATCATGACCAAGGATCTTACGAAGTTTTCACGTCACCATTGAAGTTAGGTGGTGATAGTCCTTGTCGCAGAAGAGTTCTTAAATTACTTTTATATTTGGAAAGAAGATAAGGGTTACGATAAAAACATTTTGCAAAGGTTTTACGAAGTTTATGGTAACGGTAGCCCTGATGGAGTAGCTCGATAGTTATACACATATTACGACTAATAAAGTCCTCAACTCGGGTACTAGCTCTAGAAAAACGAATACGTTGAGACACATAGACCCCATAAGAAGTTACTCGGGGAACATCCCTATCTAACAATATCAATATCAATTAAAATCATCTCCCTTATCATTAAATTTGCTAATTATTTCTGCATTTTCAAAAGAGATATGTAAATCGATAAAAGAAGCGTTAAGATCAGAAACATTAGCTTTGTTAAGTTGAAGTTCTTTAGGATATATATTATTAACCATGATAGTAGAGCAAAGGGTTGTCAATGTTCAATATGTCATCCAAATGTCGAGAGGAGTCATTTAAGGCTTCAATAACATCTGCCTGGGTATCACATGAACTCTCTTTCATAGCAAAATAAAAAATCAAATCTGCGACAAGGGGTGCACAGTTTGTACACATAGGGATACAAACAATTTGTCTATAAACGGTAGTTCCATAACTGACGAAAATATTATCTAATATGAAAATAAGTGATTCGCAAACTGCATGGCAAGTCCATATAGTGTAATTGTCCAAACTGCCGTTATTAAAAAAACGCTTTAATAGTGTTACAGGCCAAAAATGTAGTATTTTCTCTAGAACAAGATTTTTGAATGAGAGCAATAAGCTTGTCTTTAATAAAGTTGTGTGGTAAAGTTGTATATAATGTAGAAATATCATAAGTACTTATAGATGAAGCCTGGCGTTTATTTCAAATGTTATCAAGAACGTCGCCTGAATTTTTAATAGACCAAAATAAGTTAATCCCAGAGTTTTCATAAGCTTTAGCACAATATTGTTTAACGTGATCTTTAACGGCAGTAAGACAAGATGTTACAAGTTTGGAGATATGTGTAGTGGTGCAAGAACTAGAATTGGAAATAAAACAGGCTTTATATGGTTGTTTGTGTAATTTGGGTATCCAGTACATCGTTGGAAGTCTGTTTTGCTTTTCGTCTATTCTAGCCTTGAAAATCTAGCATCGAGTGATATGCGTCGAAATAAAATTATCTTCAGTAGATTGCGCTGGAGTATACGAATTAGTACTTCCGAGTTACTGAGATTAAACATTGACGTAATGGAGGCGTCAGACAATAATTATATTATTAGCTGGTTTATCAGCAGGAACTAAAACAAACTTATTATGGAATTCGGGTATCTATGATGTTAAAAATGGTATTTTTCCAAGTAGAAATCTAGTTACGGTCAGCATGTTCTCTACGACACCATTTAATACTAAAATCCTCAATTGATTGGGCGATCTGACCACGACATGCATTAAAATCAATCACATAAGGCAATGGAAAAAAAATGGAAACTGGCGAAGAATTAAAAAAAAGACAGGAATTGTGTAACTGTAAACTTGTGGAATAGAAGAATTTCGAAATTTTTCTCTAAATCGCAACAAAAATATGAAGAACAGGTTATCAGCTACTGAACAAGGAGATTTTGCTATCATTGAAACCGGCGGAGGAATAAAAATCAACTCAATGCTGGAAGTTATGATCTTTTCAAATGGGCCGCTGAATTATAGTACGACTCGGAAAAAGAAAAATGTCAGAAAATACCAGTTTATGATAAAAAGTTCAACCAAGTGGAAACGAAGTACAAAGTACATTCAGGTGAGAATAATACAAATTATACTATAAACATGTATTAGACAAAAAGCTCATGTGTAATAAATGGAAGAAACAGCAGATAGTTTCTTCAAAATGATCTCGTTGAAATTTCGAAGATTATGGAAAATAAATTCAGCGCGGAAAAATGCACATTGGAGCATATTAATGAAGAAACAAAGGAGAACATATTGCAATTCGTCATTCTAGATAAAGGAGACCGAAATGAAACGAACAACACTTCTGGAAATTCTGAAAATGAGACAGAGAGCGCGATTCGTAAAATTGTTGATTTGTCTACACATGAAGACAAAAACAACGAACAATGTTGCGAACCTACTGAAACTGAAGCAAATAATACTTCGCAAAATTCTGAGCAAACAATTCCGAATCAAACACAGTTAACTAAGATTCTGAAAATAGTATAAGGAATGACAAATTTTAAGGTAAATACGATCTGACAGCAAATATATTCAGACAACACTGCTGAACCACATAGCACAGTCAAATTTCCAATTTACACAGTTGAAAGATGAAGTGACCAGCATATAAAGGCAATATTCCGTTCATAGTAATTGAGGTACCGAATAACACAACAGTTGATATCAAATCGAAAATTGAATTATCTACTGATCAAATAAAGCGGAGACTTCAGTTAATTTTTGACTCTATGAAAACCTGCCACACGAAACAATATGTATCTCCTCACATTTAATAAATTGTTAATATCCAAACACAGTCTAATGAAATGAAAACAAATACTACTGAAAGTCTTATCACTTTTCATTCTGATGAAAAACAGTCAGATAGTAATATTTCTTGGGAAAGCGACCAGCACGGACTATGTACGATACATACAAACCGGAAACCCATAAAAACATATAATATATATAATTGGAAGTTCAATTCTTAAAGGAATAAACACAAACGGACTTAACCGACATTCAGATGTAAATACAAATCGCGGCGCTGACATAGAGCAAATTAGAAGAAAATTGACACAAATGGACATGAAGTGTTATGAAAAAGTTATTGTGTACATCGGCTCAAACGATGTAGCTAAAAGACGTTCGATTAAAGAAATCGCAGAGGATAGCAGACGCCTTGTGCAAGGTTTGAAGAATTGCAAATGCAAGATATATATATGCACTTTATGCCCGAGAAGAGACGCTGAGTTGGTCCCACTTAATGACTCAATAAAGCAAATTGCGGAAGGTAATGCAATTGAGTTCATAGACATCTATGGTTCATATATGTACGGTGACGGTACAGTTGTAAAACATTATTTCATGCATGACGGAATACATTTGAGCATGAAAGGCACATCTACATTAGTGAGACGTATAAACAAGTGTTCACCTATAGTGAAAATATGCCAGAACGTGGAGGTATCCACGCAATTGAGCAAAGGCGTCATTGATCAAGTGCAATAGCGATCCTATCATCTACGCTCTGGATACGTACCTGTAAACAACAGGCGGACATTGGGAAATATTCGTTTGTCACAAGGGCAACCACGTTTATACTGCGAACAGTGTGGGATGTTAAATCACAACACTCGTGACTGCAGAAGTTGGACGGGAAGTAGAAACGTTCATTCATTAAATAGCAGATGCCGATATGAAGACAAAGCAATGCAGCGCTAGGATTTCGCCGACAGACGTTCGCCTGTAAAAAATGACAATACATTTGCTTTATTGAACAATGTATGCCCTAAATGCAACGAATTAACATGTAAGTGCGAGTACAATAACGTAATGTTAAAGAACACTATTTTATGTGAAATGTGTCGTTTATTGAAGTGATCTTGTAATGATTCTACAACTAATAATTTCGCAATCAGTAATACTGCTCTAGACCAGTCCGACGAAATTAGTCAAGTTATTGATGATACATTTTAAATATCAAATAATGAAACATGTTTAAACTAATTGAATAATGAATATTTGCACCATGATGATGTACTCACACTATTAAATAAAAACAAAGGTTTACATGTTGTAGGATTAAATATGCAGCAGTTGTTGCCAACGCTGGATGATTTGAAAGTTCTTTTATGTCAGTCAAAATCAGTTGATGTATTAGGTCTGTACGAAACGTTTTTAAATGCTACTATAAACATCCAAGACTTACATATTGATGGATATACTACTGAGCAAATGGATCGTACAAATGGTAAGAAGGGCGGTGGTATACTGATTTGCATTGAAAATACTATTCCTTATTCACGTAGAAGTGACATTGAAACTTATGATATCGAGTCATTGTGGATTTAAAGTAATGTAACAAACAAAAAACAATTTTTGTTATATTTTGACTATAGACCTCCTGATTCGACACAGTTTTGGATAGATCATTACGAAACACAATTAGCCCGGTCAGATTCTTTAAAACTAGAAACTTATTTAATTGGTGACTTCATTTTTGAATATTTTCCAGAAGAAGGTTTCAACTACATGGAATGCGGTTATTCATGATTATGGGTTTTCGCTAGTCATTAAAACACCAACTAAAGTAACAAGGAGTACGTCTACTACAGTAGACCATGTTGATAGTACAAACCCAGAAAACTGAAGTGAAATTAAAGTCCCATTGTGTTATATTAGTGACCACCTTCCAGTTTTATTTACAAGAAATATCAAGCATGGAAGAATTAGAGAAAACAGTCATAAAGTTATGACCTATAGGTGTTATAATAATTTTGATGAAACACATTTTTACCTTGATTTACAAAACAGCTGTCTTGAAGAGTGTGAAATGTTTGCCGATCCAAATGATTCGATTGATTTCTTATATAAAAACAACAGTACTGTTTTATCTTTCACTATATGCATTTATTGTTACAATTTGTAGTTTTATAGATGGCCATATTGTAAACAAGTCGTGTTTGATTTTTTAGATATAAGCTTGGCATGTGTCCCGCGAAATTGGAACTAATCAATTTTCATTCTTTTTAATACTGGCGAAAGACTATGTAATGCACGATTTTCTAGTTAACTTGCATATCTGCAAACCAAGTATTAATAATTATTTAAAAAGTTATATTATATATTCTGTGATGAATTATAGAAATTTCCCAGTTTGAAAAAATCTATAACATATCCCTTCAACTACTGTGCTATCTCGACTAGTGCGCACGATAGCACAGAAGCCAAATGTTATGAACTAAACGATAGACGTCACGATATTACGTCACGAATTGACGTCATGCTATTACTCCGCGTTGTCGCCAAAAGAGTGACAGAAGAAGGAATACTTGTGTCAAAAGACTATTGAAAAGAAATTCATCACAGAATATATATTATATAGTGTAATTATCATTTTTGTCGTGATACGGAAAATAATTCATTCGTGGGAAATATTCTTGCGATATAGAAACTCGTGCGAAAACGCACTCGTTTCTATATCGCAAGAATCTTTCTCACTCGGGAATTATTTCTCGTATCACTTCAACAATGTTAATTAAACTCTATATATTACACCACTAATATAAGTAAGCATGTGTTAGAAAACTGATGAAAAGTTGACAACTCCAACTTGTATTACGTTTATTTAAATATATGCAAGCAGATTTAAAGTCACAATAGTAGTATAGATAGTGGGGGTACCGGCGCAGTTTCCCAGAGAGGGCTTCGAACCCATGCAACTATAAAATGTGCTAGCCATGAGTGTTAACCCAGGTACACAATCATTTACAAAAAACATAAATGATAGGCATACTTGAGTCAAAAGCCCTGAAACATATTATTAATTACTTGAGCAAACCCACTCTAGGAAACTATCGCTGGTACCCCCACTATCTATACTACTTATCAATCCAGTTTATCATTATAATAACATAATATTTTCGCTTATACAATTCAACTAAAAACATTTAAAAAGTATTAAGCAAAGTCAGGCAGAACCGGACAATAGTCTTCGTCATCGCTGTACATATCGTATTTTACCATATAGTATTTTATTTTCCTACACTTTGCTATTTCGTATTTTAGTTCAAGAAGCTCTTCCCTGCTTTTATTTAGCTCATGTTCATAATTATCCATTTCAACCAGCAATGGTCTTTGCTTATTGACTTAGCTTTTTTTGGTGTCCATAAAAACATCACGAACTACCTCATATTCTAGTTGGATTTGCTTGCCTTTTATCAATTCTCTTCTGTATTTATCTTTTAAATTGTTAAGTTTTTTGCAGACCTTTTTAATTCTTTCTTGTTCCATATATAATATTAATATACATAATTTATTTTTAAGTCCTTGTTTAATATTTTCAATATCCTTAAATGGGACCCAAATATTGAAATCCTCATTGTAACCCTTCCATTTAATCACTGCTTGTTTCTTTTTGTAATCACGTCGTATTAACTTGTTCAATCCTGAACATTTCTTGCTTTGCTTTTATCATTTCTAATTCATAAAAGCATCCATCAATGTTTTGGTTGTTTGAATCCTTTTATTTTGTATGTCACAGGATTTGTATATTGAATTTCATAAACAACAAATATTTCTTCAGTCCAATTTGGAGTATAACCTTTTTCAAACGTTTTTTTATATTTGCTGATTCTTACATTATTCCCTATTTTAAACTTTGGCTAAATTGATTACTTCTCATTTTTCCATACAAATTAAAATACACCATTCCTTTATTCTTTTCATTACTTGCTTCAGTCGATGTGATTTTAATAATCCGATGTTTTTATATTATTATACTTATCAACCATCATCGGTAGCACGTTTAAATATGTATTTGTATTTTTTGCTGTGAAATATTTCCACATCCTCTCTTTTAATGTCCTGTTAAATCGTTCAATTACTACAGCTTTTCCAAAATTAAACGTGTGATACATTTCGATATTATTATCAACAAGAAACTGCTTGAATATTTTATTGTAAGACTCTACTCCCTGGTCAACCCATAGCAATTAACATTGTCTTCCCATACTTATGATTTTTTGGAACGCTTTGGTAATTTCTAAACCAGTCTTATTTGGAACCGGCACAACCCAAGCAAATTTACTAAATACATCAATAACAGTAAGCAAGTATTTAGTACCTTTATTATACTTCTAAAACGATTGCATATCAACCAAGTCAGCAGACCATATTTTATCAATTTCATTAACAATCACACGGCGTTGACTGAACTTTCTTCGTATAGGCTTATGAAGTTCATCTACTAACTTGTCAGTCCATTTCAACGCCTTTTCTCTTTTTTTTGAGCTCCAAGACCAAGTTTGTATTTAGTACTAATAACCGGCTTAACAATTAAATTCTTAGAGATTTTTTTCCCAAGTGATTTAGAGTTACTTTTTTTAAACCGACCAGCATGATTTTATCACATTGATTTATTACTAGGATTTTTGTAATAACAATAATCTTGCTCTTTGCAAACAGCATCTAACTCATTTGCCGGTTCTCCGCTATCAAGTGGGTTACCCGGACCGCAATATTTATAACCAGGAATTGTTAACCCCTTTTTAGGCAATAAAGGAAAAAGAAATATAAAAAGATCGGACAGGGAAAGTAGCATTCAAGGAGGACAGTTAACCACAAAACACAGAAACAAACACGCAAACAGACAAATAACACTTTATGAATATCAATATTTCCACATTGTGTACTTTTAAAAATCTGTGTTTTGGTAATACCACAAGACGCACATGTTGCTTTTAACGTTCTTTTACTATTTTTTGCTAAAACATACCGAGGATTAATATTTTCAGTAACTATTTTTTCTTTTATACAATAACTCATATATAATATGATTAGACTAAACTTTGTTTAGCCTAAATTTTGTTTACAACATATGATTTTATAATGTTTTCACTTTCTACTGGTTTGTAAGGTTTTAATAATTTGTAAAGAATATCAGACGTACTATTTCCTTCTTGTAAGTTTTAAATAAAGAATATACAAAAAATATCCTCACAGCACACTTATTTTGTCTTGGTACTGGATAGTGTTGTATTTTATATTAGGCATGTACGCTAAAACTTCTTTTGGTGGGCTTAGACCAAACGGATCGAAGTAATAATTATCATAGTAACAAGTCCAGTGTGTACCAGGTCCAGTATGATCATCAAGATTAATAATACCGGATTTTTGTTTATTTTGTTTTATTGGTAATTTGTTTTTGCTACACACCACACTGAATTTCTGTATACCTATCTGCTTAACCCATTTCATTACATATAAGTTGGAGATAGGTTCATTTTTAAAATTATAATTTTTTTTTAAGAATGGGATACTTTTATATGGTCTAATTTGTGAGTCTACTTGTTAACCATTTGCACGATCAACTATTAGTCCTTTTCCATTTCTACCTACATTTAAACCTTTTCTAGTTGAGCCATTAATAAGAGATCCAATAAATGGAGTTCCCAGCGATGCAAGCAGTCAGAGATTTCCCCCCGTCTTGTTGCTGTTGCCTTGTCAGTTTAATAGGGCAACAACCTTTGGATTTTATTATCTTGTTTATTTGTGGTAGTGTTAATGCATTATTTGATTCAAGAAGAAGTGCTTGTTTTTTGTCATTAAGAATAGTTACCATCCCATTTCTGAATAGTTTACCGATTCTAGTACTTGCCAGACCACTAAGTGCTCCTGTTGCTAGGGATCCTAATATATTTCGAGCAAATGTAGCAACAGTTGGTAAAATTGTTTTAGCTAACAAACCAGCTAATGCTCACAAAAAGCCTCCATTTTTAGACTGAGACCTCATTTGCGATATTGATATATTTATGTCTAATCCACGCCCACTGTTTATAGCTTTACCAATGTTTTTAATTTGAGTTGTTGTTAACAACAAAGGAAAATCTGCAGTTAGTTTTTTTTTTTTTACATTCATCGCACAAGTGAAAAATGATTTCAAAATATGCGTTATACCAATCAAAGTGAGAACTTCTGTCATGTATTGTAAATTGAATACCGCTTTTCATTTGTCTGGTAGCATTTCCAGGTAATACTACAGGAGTATCTAATTGAACAGGTATATATTCGTATCGGGTATTATATTTTTCACTTCTGAACATCTTTATATACTATTAATTAGATTATTTTTTATTAATTAATCGTTTGAGTCTTGTATGAACATTTGTACTTTTTTTCCCCCGGAAAGTAATCTATTAATTTTGTATTTACATCTTCTTGGATTATATTATCAGCTACAACTTTAGCTACATCTTTTGTGGTGGCTTTTGTAAGTTCTTTTAAAATTATCTCACCTTTTGGTTTAGGTTTCACAACTGAACTGAAACTAACTGATCAGCAGCCATTTTTCCTACTTCATCCCCAAGTTTTTAAAACCACTGTCTATGATTTGTTTACCAGCAGTTTCTAGTGCCTTCTTACCTGCTCTTTTCACAGACTCACTAAATGTCTTTGAGCCAACCTTCGAAAAAATGTCAAATATACCAGCTCCAGTTAATCGGTCAACTTGAGTATATGTTCCTGTACTAGTGTCATAATCTTTTTTTAAGCTTGTCATAGAACATATATTACATTAATTATTTTATAACAAGTCGAAATGATGTATGAACTCCGTTAAGATTAACATTTTTATCGAAGAAATCAGTTATGTAATTATTAATAATGTTAATGATCGTTTTATTTACTTCACAGAATCCAACTCTTATCGGTTCATCTTTAAAAGGATACGACCTTGTAAGGTCAGCTGTACTTATTTCATAAATAACATCCCCGTATGATGCATCAACAATAGAATTACTTATCAAATCACAGTGGATATACAATGTATCTATAGAATTTGTTATGTTTGGTGTTACAGTTCCAAATTTAGTTTTTCTAATAACTGCATCTTTGTCCAACCCAATTAAAGTTTGAAAGTTTGATTCTCTTAAATCAAGCATGCAATTATTGTGAAAGGTAACTAAACATTTGAAACTTGATCAATCAAACTCAGTTTTTATTGGGACAGGTGAGTCATCTGTTAAATCACCGTTTACAGTCAATGTTTCTTTTATGTAATTATCGATATCAACATAACTGTAATTTCCATTTGCAAAACTAATAGTTTTCCAATCTGTTCCATTGTGATACCTTATCAATTTGTTATTAAAATCTTCACTAATATTATACCATGAGTAAGTCATAGAATTAATCTTATCGAATCCAATGCCATACTGTTTGTTCTTGCCTAATATTAATGGTCTGTCAAATACAATTGTAAAATTACTCGGTGTATTTGAGCTATTAATTACTGAAGCTTTTTCTGATGACAATACAACTTTTTTGTTCCATATAATATAGGATAGATAACAAAAACTGCCAAAATTAATCACCTTTGCAATACAGTTTAAAACTTGATTTTTCAAAATTGAAAACTTGAGTGTTAGTTCCTAATCTAGGAGAAATGGTCCAATAATGAGATTTTGAAACATATGCTTCAAATGTTCCTTTTAGTATTCGTGTACCATTTTCTATTTTTGCTTGACCGTATGGCTCATCAGCACCTACATTAAGCAAATTAAACCTTTTCATATCTAGGTCTGTATTTGTAAATGTGTATGTAAGGTCTGCTTCAACTATATAGCGCCCGGGTTTTACAATTGTTGCGCCGATGGAACGTTTTCCACCACCGGGATATTTTGTAGCATATTCACCACTTTTAATAAATGGATTTGCTATAAAAGTAAATGCTTCGAGAAAATGTTGGTGAATGGTTCTTTCATTGACAAGTGGTTTTCGTGTCGGGTGCGAGGCATAACCAACGTTATCTTGAATAATACTCGTTCCATCATCTAGTGTAGCTTCAATAATTAGAATCCGCCTTAAATATTCTACTTTTACTCTTAACTTAACAATTATACCAAGCATTGCTGTGTGCCGACTATGAGACGTTTGATTATGTTCTTTAAGAGAAGCTATTTCGCCATCAAAAGCTTTGCTTCTTTTATCCTGGGCAGATTTCAATTGCTTCGAAACACCAACAATAGCAGTTTGTAGTTTATTAGTGTCAACCAGTTTGTTCAGAGCAGTCTCCAGCGTCTTGCTGCCAACCATTTTCTTTTTGATATCTTCAAACTCTTTGTTGATATCGTCAACGATAGTGCTTATCTGCCCATTTAATATTTTTATTTGAGTTATTTCAGCAGCAAAAGCAGTTCTCATTTGTTTTAAAGCATCAGCAATATCCGTTTCTAGTTCATTTGTTTATTGATTTCTTTAATTCGCTCATTAATACTTTCAACGCCAGTTTGTATTATTTAGCCTAACTTTTTATAGAGATCACGCTCTTCCAATCCATTTTCTTTCTTTTCTAGCTCTTTTAAAGCATCATTCAAAAGTTTTATTCATCTTTTAAACCGTTTTGAATTTCAATCATTTTTTCACGATTTGCTTGTAACTTTGTTTTATTTGACTTAGTTTATCATCAATACTTATTGTTAAATATTTCATCATGTCTGGAATTTTATCAACATTATAATAAAGTATGATCTTTGCTACTCTTCTTCTTGCTTTGTTTTTTTCTGGATTACCAACATTGATAATTTTATTATTATTCATATTAAGATAACTTCTTAAAATAATTTCCTGTTTTTTACCCTTATGAAGATAATTAACCAGATGTTTTTGTTTTACATACTCAGACAACACAATACCACAATTTATAATATTACCACTGCTAGTAGTAACCTCCTCACCAAGATCATTAAAAGTCCCATTATATATAATATGATTAGATTAAATTTCACCGTTGAATTTACGTTTTACTAACTTCCTCGGACGATCAAGATACAGAAAGTCGTACTGCTTGTCAGTTGCTTTTTTATGCTGATCTTTGCTGACATCTTGTTCGTTGGAAAGCATACCCAGCTCACGATTAACTGGTGTCGCAAAGACGATGTACATAGAGAGCAATTCAACCGAATGTCTTTGGGAGTTTTGCAATACGATTGAGATAAATAAATTACACAACAATGTTTGTGTCTTCCCTGGATGAAATAATCAACAATATCGTTTTGATTGCGCTCGCAAACATTAATCATCAAAAATGACTATCTTCTGATTATCTGAATCTAAAGTATCCAAAGGGATATCTTCATCATTTGAACATTCTAATATGTCTTCGACTTGGATTTTAATAACTTTTGCTATTTTTTTCAAGTTTTTGCGACAAGACCTGATACTTCGATTGTTCCAAGTTTTTAGCAAACAGGTAAATCTTGTCATAGTAAACTAAAGGTTTAAATAGCATGTGAACTAATGTGTTTGTTTTGCCAGAACCTGAATTACCACAAATTAATATTCTAAAACAACAGTCTGGCATAAATGTCCATATTTGTTTAAAATCACCATCGTTTGTTTTGATGTCATAGTTTGGAATTTCCATTATAATAATACTTGGATAATATTAATATTGTCTAACTATTATATATTACTAAAGTGTATTGTGGGATGAATCAAATCCCTCGTGGCAAACAACTTGGAACAGGAAAAGAATGCATTAAAGCTAGCCAAGTTAGGTATTACGGCTTGAAAAAGATTTCAGAAAAACTTCCCGAACCAGCAAAACAAAAATAACCAGATTTTATGAAAGTAAACACTTTTAAAAACCCAGGAAAATTATCAAAAACCGAGGAACATCCCAATATTGTTTATCTCATAGCACTGGAAGCCGAAACCAGAGGAATCAATAATCAGTTAAAAACGACAACGGCAGAAAAAATGATAACACGTCTGAATAACAGATTGCAAAAAATAAAAGAAGAAAGTGCAACAGCATGCGAAAATATTAAGGAAATCAAAGAAAAGAACAAAAAGAATAAAACAAAAACACCGGCTCAACCTCCAGCCAAAAAGACAAAACCACCAGCTAGGCCCCCGGCCAAAAAAGCAAAACCACCGGCTAAACCTCCAGCCAAAAAAGGAACTTATTTTAAAATTTATCTTAATTTATCTTATTTTAATCTAACCTTATATTATACATGTCTTTGTTAAAATGGAAAGAATTAGCAGAAAAAAAAGCAAAAAGCGAGTGAGCTTTGTTAAAGAATACGAGAATAAAGTTTCCGAAAAAAAAAGAAAACGAAGCTAGCCGTGATTTATACACAGACATTTTTAAACCTGTAACTAGCGAAATAAAAAGTCAGTCAGAACAGTTTACTAAGCAGTTAGCATCTCTTCCGGAAATAAGTCAGCAATTAGCCACTCTTCCGGCAGCAATAGATGAGGAAGTAGATACCGAGGAATACCTCAGTTATTTCCGGAAGAGCCTCGTAAACCAACTACTGGTGATCTAGAAGCTGAAATCGATAAAGAAGTGATAGATATACATGACTTACCCTTACCGTCGAGTGTAGCTGGAGATAACTCAAAACTTGGAGACATACTCAATCAGGTTAGTGGGATTATCAATCAAAATGGACGCGATAGGGCTACAGTCACTAAACATCTTAAAAATGAAAAGGATGCAACCATGAAATAAAAACACAAACAAGTTCGAAAAGCTCTGGAAAACGAGATAAAAGCTTTAAAATATTATAGAGAAAGCATTGATGCAATGCTTCTGCATAGTGCAATCTTTTCAAGCAAGGGATTACAACAAAATAAAAATTCCTACAAAGTCGACAAAGATGGCCACTATGGAATGTTACAAATTGATTTACCTAAGCTTGTTGGTCATCAGAAACTTATTGCCAAACAAGGAAAAGCAGTTGTGCTAGACCTAAAAGTAGACGATGATTTTATAGACTTGATAACAAAGCGTTACAATAATAAAAAACGTATTCAAAGCTGTCCAAAAATGCTTTTAAGAAACTAACAGAATTATCTGGTTTACCAATTCATAAATGTTCTTCAAAGTTTAAGAAGATTTTAGGAGGTTGTGCTGATGTTGAATATTACAATTGTCCTGATGATTTGGTAAATGATCTGGAGTTAGTATGCGGAAGTATCAAATCAGGAAATAATAGTCCACAGTTAATAAATAAAGGTATTAACATTATTGATGAATTATTAATAATAGATAAATTATCACCCAAAGAACTAGAGCAACTATTTTCTAAATAGTTTGATTAAATTATTGTCTAACTATAATTATACATGAAAACTAAAGAAGAATTAATTGATCACTTGACGCGACTTGTGGCTGCATACAGGTGCAGTTATGAATTGTGCGGTAATATAAACACAACATTACAGATTGCCAGTGGAATAATTGGTTGTGGTGCTGTTCTAGAAATTCCTGTTTTCGTGGCTGTACTTGGCGCAGTTCCTCCAGTAGTTGCTGTTTTAGCGAGCAAAACAAGAACAGCAGAAAGAAAGACTTTGTTGAAAACACATCATAGAAGTTTTAAACAACTTCTTTCATATGGCCAAACAACCATACGACTAGCAAATGACGAAGGGGTAATCAGAATTGCCTTTAATAAAATGTTAGAAATTCAAAAGAATGATAACTTTACAGAACCTCTGGAAATGTATATAAAAAAATACAAGCTTAATGGATTAAGCTAGTAGAGATGCTCCTACGGAGTTAAACGGTCATGGCATCCAGTCGTAATTTGTTTTCAACTTGTTTCCATATCGTATCGTACTTTTTCTAATAGATTTTGTTCTAATCCATTTTGTTTATTTTTTAGTTTTTAATATTTTAAATATTTGCTGAAAAATGTATTCAAATTTGTATTCAGATTTTATTGAACTTTTTCGACCCTCTATTTCATCCAAAATCTTTACAATTTTGTAAAACAGCTCTTCAAATCTTTGTCTTTTCGTAGGAGATAAATTATATTCTACCAAGTATTTATTTAAATGGTATTTTCTGTGGTAAATAGTTTTCTTTCGGTTGTAGTTGTAACCTGCAATAATATTGTAGCCATTGTGAGCTCCACAATTAAGGCAAATACGCTCGTTACCAAAAACCTCATAAGTGCCATTACAATTAATACATGCATTAGATCATGTGTAACACAGATTGGTTTTGACACAATGCTTGCAATTTTTCTGCTCGTTGCTTATATAAAATAAAACACAATCTAGGCATATTTTAGGAAAATCAATAACACCTAAAACTCCTTCACAATATTTACAATTCATATGCTATGATGTAAAAAGATGTTTTAAAATAGTCTTAAACAATGACCTATTCACACGCGAGTAATGGAACAGATAAAAATTAAAGACTTTATAAAAACTCAGATGATACACGCACGACTAATTGATTTTGAAAATAGAAAATAAACTTGACCCTGAGCTGCTAGTTTTTAATGTACTTCAAGGACTTGACTAAAGAAATAATAACTATCACACATCAACTAAAATTATCAAAAAACATAAAAAAAGAAAGAAATAAAAAAGCTGCATACTTTCTGTGATAAAGCCATCACATCGGCGACTGAGGGTTTTTATAACCGAGCAATCTTTTATTGTTTAATATAGCCAATTGTTAGACAAAGAAATTGATTATATTATTTAAGAAGGCTGTTTTGATTAAAGCGACAGAGGAGATTGAAGAGTTTAAAAACATTCAGATGAATGAAGAAGCTATTAAATTGGGTGGTGGTGACTGGGCAACAAAGCTGTTTACAGATAGGGCGACAAAAGAAATTAATATTTTTCGAAAAGACCAAGCAGACGCACTAGACAAAAAGGTTGAGTATTTCAAGAAAAAAATATTAAGGAAAAAAAAGATAATTTGAGTGATATTGATATCAGTGCTATGAAAACTTGAAAACGTGTATTATAAGCTTAAAACTAAATAATATAATATAATCTATAGTATATGGGAAGTTATGCAGAAGAAGAAAGTAAACACTTTGATGAAGAAAAAAATATAATATTTGGAGTAGCTGCCTTTGAAAAGGCTCTCACAGATCAAACAAAAGAGTAAATTGATGATCATGGTGAAACTTGTATGAGACACTTGGAAGAAGATATTGCAGCTTTTAAAAAAGATTGGACGACTGGACTTTTGAAACAAAAAAACAACTTTGGAGAAAACTCATAGTAGGTGGACGGTTCATAGATATCAAGATACTATCCCGAATATCGTTCCCCGCTGGGATAGTAGATGATAATGAAATCATAGAAGTCAAAGATTTTAGTACCATTCTGTTGAAAAATAAAAATGCTATTTAATTAGGCTTAAAAGAAAAAGAATTCATAATGTTATATGAGCAACAAAGAAATTAAAAAATCCCCCAAGCTAAACATTAAGGAAACTGAAAAATCTCCCAAACAATATCTTAAAGATTTTAGGGTAGATGTTGTAAGCAATGATCCGCTCGCCCAAATGAATACCACACGAAACCCTGTTGCAGATTTTCTTAACAAATAATTAAAACAAACTTGTTGTTTTAAATTAAGCATTGATTTAAAATATACTTTTAAAAAATCAACAGCGGGAAATAAAGAAACTGAAACTACATACAAGACAGATTACTTTTCTTCCAAAGCAGAAACAATATTATTTGACAATAATATTATCGAGGCGCTGGATAAAGCATCCCAAGAAATTGTAAACAGAGTTGGAAACTGGATTCAAATGGGAAGTGGTTGGCAAATTGAATCGCTAAACGCACATTATATCAATAGAATAAAGTACAAGCCCTTGCGCGGTAGTTCTTATTTGCATTTACCGAAAGAACTTGCTAATGCTAAAAAAAGATTAATAGATATTAAAAATGAAAAAGATAACGAGTGCTTTAGATGGTGCCATTTAACTTGTAAATTTCCTGTTTAAAAAGATCCTCAAAGAATAACACAGTACAAAAATAATATTGGTGATCTTGATTACAAGGGAATAACATTTCCTGTTACAATACAACAATTCCCAAACGTAGAAAAACAAAACAAGATTTGTTTTAACATATTTGGATATGAAAATAATCAAGTATACCCTTTGTATATATCAAAAAATAAAGCAGAGGAAATATGTGATTGGCTTTAGATCACCAAAAAAGAAAAAAATCATTATGTGTGGATAAAAAACTTTAACAGTTTGATGTATAATCGAAAAGCACACAAGGAAAAAATTGGTTTTGTAAAACATGCTTGCAGTGCTTTAAATTAGAAAGGGTGCTAAAAAAACATAAACCTGTTTGTCTTTCATTTAACGGAAAACAAGCAGTAGAGATGCCAAACGAAGATGAAAATGTTTATTTTAAAAACTACGACAGGCAGCTAATGGTTCCGTTTGTTATATATGCTGGTTTTGAAACAGTAAGTATTTCTTCAGCATCAAACAATCCTAAACAATTATATACAGAAGAATATCAAAAGCATACTGATTGCAGTTATGGGTATAAGGTTGTTTGTTGCTATGATGATTGTTGTAAGTTGTAACGTACAGAGGACCAAATGCTGTTTACCAGTTTTTAGTAAAAATGATAGAAGAATAAAAGTGGTGCAAGCAAACTATGAATACACATTTTAAGAAAGATTTGGGGATGTCGCCGGAAGAAGAAGCTAAATTCCAAGAATCTAAATCATTTCATATTTGTGGTAATTGTTTTGTAATAACTCTCAAAAAAGGTGACGCGGGTCGTACAGTGGCATATGAAGACTATTAGAAAAGTTAGAGATCATTGTCATATAACTGGAAAGTATTGGGGAAGCGCTCACGATATATTTAATATTAATTTCAGGCTGACTAAAAAAATACCTGTTGTGTTTCATAACTTGAGAGGATATGATTCTCACTTTATAATGCAACACATCGGACAGTTTAAACAAAACATAAATGTTATACCAAATAACATGGAAAAGTGCATGGCTTTTGTATTAGCACAAAGTTTGGTGTTTATTGACAGTTTTCAGTTTATGTCCCAATCATTAGAAAATAAATTTAGTAAAAAACATTCCCTCGTTTCAATACATCTCGCCAGAATACTTTGATGACAAGCTAGAATTAATAAAAAGAAAAGGTGTTTATCCTTATGATTACATGAACAGTTTTAAACGTTTTAAGGAAACTAAATTACCTGAAAAAAATAACTTATAATCTCAATTAAATGACGAGCCCACTTCAGATGCAGATTATGAACACGCTAAAAAAATATGGAAAACATTCAAGATTAAAAATATGGAAGAATGTCATGATCTGTGTCTTAAGACTGATGTGCTGTTGCTGACAGATGTTTTTGAAAACTTTAGAAAAATGTGCATTGAGTATTACAAATTAGATCCTTGTCATACTTATCCTGGTTTATCCTGGGATGCATGACTTAAGATGACTGGTATCCAACTTGACTGTATCACTGATATTGATCAATATTTGTTTGTTGAAAAAGGATTAAGAGGCGGCACAAGCAAGTTATATTGTAAACAGATATTCATAGGCTAACAATACATAAATGAAAAACTACGACGAAAAAAAAGAAAGCAATTACATAGTATATCTTGATGCTAATAAGTTGAGTGGGCAATGTGCCAACCGTTGTCTACTTGTAACTTCAAGTGGGTTGATAAGTTTGAAAAAGGAAAATCAAATTACACTGTTGAGTGTGATATCGAGTATCCCAAGAAACTGCATGACTCACATAATGATTATCCCGGAGAGTTTAAATATAAAAGATGAGTGGTTGTCAGACTATTGTAAAATTTTAAAACAAAAGTTTAAATTGGGACCTTGCAATGTTAATAAACTTGTCACGACGTTGAAAAATCAAGAAAAGTGTGCCGTGCATTTTAGAAACTTAGAATTGTATAAAAAGCTTGGATTAAAGGTAACAAAAATACACCGAATACTACAGTTTGACGAATCGGAGTGGTTGAAGATATACATAGACTTTAATACTGCTAAGAGAATAGCTGGTAAAAATGCTTTTGAAAAGGATTTCCTCAAACTGATGAACAATTCAGTTTTTGGTAAAACTATGGAAAATTTGAGAAAAATAATTAATGTTATATTAACTCACGACGAGGAGGTCCTTTTAAAATATGAAGCAAGATATTCATTTATTTTTTGTAAAAATGTTTAATGAAAAATTATTTTCCATAAACAGGATAAAAAAACGATTAGTTTTAAATCGTCCTTGTTATGTTGGCATGTGTATTTCAGACTTGTCAACATATTTGATGTATGATTTCCATTACAACTACATTAAAAACAAATATGATAAAAAGCTAAATGATTATTTACTGATACCGATTCCTTGTGTTATGAAATAAAAACAAAAGATGTGTATGCAGACTTTTACAAGGACAAAGAACCTTTTGATAAGTGCGATTATGATCCAAACAATAAGTATCATTTTAATGATAATAAAAAGGTTATTGGCAAGATAAAAGATGAAACGTGTGGCATTTGTTGAATTTGTTGGACTACGAAGTAAACTATATTCGAATGTGTTAGATAATGAGGTTAGTACAAAACAAATGCAAGGGTGTTAAAAAGTGTGTTGTTAAAAAACAAATAGCACACGATGATTATAAAAACATTTTACTCACAGCAACGGAAGCTCATCACAAGATGAAAGTTATCAGATCTAACAAACACAAGCTGAACAGCTACGAAATCAATAAAAAGAGTTTGTCAGCTTATGATGATAAAAGGTACATACTAGAAAATGGGCAAGATACATTGGCCTATAAGTAAATTCCATGATATGTACCGCGATGATGAAGATTAATGCCCGGTTCCGTCTGACTTCGCTTAATAATTTGTAAATGTTTTTAGTTGAATTATATGATCAAACATATTATGTTAATAAAATGATAAACTGGATTGATAAGTAGTATAGATAGTGGTGGTACCAGCGATAGTTTCCTAGAGTGGGTTTGCTCAAGTAATTAATAATATGTTTCAGGGCTTTTGGCTCAACTATGACTATCATTTTTTATTTTTTTTGTAAATGATTGTGTACCTGGGTTAACAGCCATGGCTAACACATGTTATAGTTGCTTGGGTTTGAAGCCCGCTCTGGGAAACTGCACTGGTACCCCCACTATCTATACTACTCACAATGACGCTGAATTAATAACGCGCGGTGTTAATGTTCATGTGTAATGGATTATGTATGTCTCATCACAGTACAATATAATTTACAATGTAACAATTCATAAAAAACGGTGCCATTATTTTAAAAATTACTTGATACTATACAATGAAAATATACGTATGACTGTTTACAATTAAACTATTGGGTGAACAACAAGTTGACTGAATATTTCTATTGCACGGCCGGAGTAAAACAAGGGTATAACGTCTGTCAGACGATCTTCGCCAATGACCTTGTGGTCAAAGTGAATGTCATTGACCTTCGTGTTAAGGTAGATGATAACCAGACATCGACATCGTCCTTATCGCGTAAACCGAGGAGAATTTATAACGAACGCTAGATGGACTACAATACGGGCGCAAACGCTGGCGAGTGCTCATTAATACTAAAAATTCAAAGTGCATGCACTTTAGGAAGGGACGGGATAATCAAAGTAACTTTGTTTTTAAAGTTGGAAATAACTTTTTGCAAACTGTGGACACGTGCAAAAAGCCACGGTGACGATAAATGTAACTATACGTATAACGCCGAAGCGTTGGCAAAAGGCGGCCGTCGAGCTTTAGGAAAAATGATTTCCAAAATTCATAACTTAAAAAACATAGGGTTTAATTATTTTGAAAAATTATAAATTATACATTAAATTGGTGTTCGTCTATCAGTGGATTTAACATATTCCAATTAATAGAAAATGCGCAACATCGGGCTACGAGGTACTTCATGGGCGTACACGAATTTACACCGACGATAGCTTTTACAATTTGACAAAAACAGGTTAAGCAAACGAGTCTATAATATAGACTACGCTAACAGTAATACAATATCAAACTGGTGTTGTGACTTATAATCCGTTACGTTTAAACTTAATCTGTTATAATAGTATGATAATCGTGCTATTGTTAATCTTGATATTGCCCGAATAAATATAGTTAATTTCTACTCAAATATCTGGGAAATGCACATGAGACAGTGTCTAAGCTAAGAACCTATATTAAATTCAAGAACACGTTTGAATGTGAGACTTTTCTCTGACTAAATCTCAAAACAAAAATGAGAGAGCATTACTGGCACAGTTCCGATGCGGTATATTGCCTGTGAGGGTAGAAACAGGACGCTATATAGGAGAAGGTGTCGCGCAAAGGCTCTGTAATTTGTGCCAATTATTGAAATTGAGGAAAAATGAACTGGAAGTCATAAGAGACACGATGAAAAACAACATTGACACTCCAGAGTTGCAGTGTAAGCCTTTGGCTGATGATTTAATCAAGCTCTCTAAGCAAGTTGATAAAAGACTGTCGAGGCTAAAAAACAAGATGGTGTTAATTGCCAAAGAGTGTTCAAATGCAACAAATCAGTATGTCGATATCGCAGATCAAATTTACGGGTCAAGGAATGAAGAAAATGACACTCCTAGTGAACATTTGGTCTCTAATGTAGAGGAATCAGTTTTTACACTGGATATCCCAGTAACCATATCAACGAGTGATGCAGAACATTTTGAAAATAGGGATGTGGATATTGAAAACGGTGACACCGAAATGTTAGTTGCTTTGCCTTATAGCCACCACGAAACTGATATCATACATGTTGGTGAAATCTACAGTCATAGCGAGAATGATGAACCAGAGCAAGAGGAATATTCCGCCGAGTCGGTCATAGAATGTGATTATCAAGCAAGTGCGCTATACCAGTTCCACATTAGTGCCGGAAATCGAGTTTCACTTTTACTAGGCGATATACCAGAACGAACGATAGCATTTAAAGAGATAATCGCTGATATCTGTCCTGGTCCTGCATCTAATTTAAGAACCATGCAAGAGGAAAAAATCTCAAACTGGATGGACAATGCTGCTGTGAATAATGTTGATAGTTTTATCCCTGTACGACTATCAGGTAGAAACATTCCTCATCGAATGTGCCAATACTGACAGTAGTATAGAAACTAGGGGTTCTGGGACAGCTTTCTCATCGGGGGTTTTATGCAACGAGTCAGTAAATTTGTTGGCCGGCAAGCCAACCAACAAATTTAAAACTCATTGCAACCCCCTCAAAGAAAACCCCTCCAGAACCCATAGTTTCTATACTGCTTATAACTAATTGATAACCCTAATATTAGTTTGCTAGTAACGGAACTACACAGACACCATAAAAGCTGGATAAAAACACGGAAGAGTTACCTGAACTAATATATAAGATAGCAAATTGTAAAAAGGTAAAATTTACTATGATAGAATATGATATTCATTTCGCTCCGAGGTTGCCTTGGTTTAAACATATTTTATTTCCAAATAGTTACAACAATACACAAAATTTGTACACAAAAACAAAAGGATCAGAACGAAAGATAAAATCTTATAGAGTTATTATCCACTGGTTGAATATTGTAAGGATAAGATAGCGGTAAATTTGAAATATAAATATACTTGTATCAATCGATAGAACTAAAATAACGAACATAATATGGATATGAATTAAGAAAAGTAGAGAAAAGTAGAGAAAGGTAGCAAGGAAAAACCTACAAAAAAGAAAAAAAAGAACGAGGTTTTCTTTGCATGTCACATGACCGTTTACAATTCATTTTGCTCCGAGGTTATCTCAACATTTCATTTTCCTTTTAGGTTACCATGTCAAATGACCGTTTATAATATAAACGTTTATTTATAGACGATGTCACATAGCCGTTTATAATATAAACGTTTATTTATAGAGCATGTCACATGACCGTTTATAATATAAACGTTTATTTATAGACCATGTCGCCAACCCAACACAAAAATCAATTTGTTGCAAGATTTTTAGTATCTGTTAACAGGATAACTATCATTTTCACCAGGTAACCAGCACTTGCAAGCACATAGCCGATAGATACTATAACTCGATCGCCTATATTTACTATACCACCGCGAGACTTTGAAAAGGGTTTTCAAATTTGCATGAATTCGAATTATCATAGTTAGTAATTATAATTAGCAGTGTGTTGCAATAAACTGATCAATTAGTTGCGTTAGTAATAATAGCATTAACATTTGCATTAATATTTATAAAAGAACTTTTAAATATAAATTAAAACACACATTTGTCACAAATCGTTAAATCACGACAACATCTTATCATCCTATGTAACGGGTTAGTCGAGCGGTTTAACTGCACGTTAAAGCAAATGTTACGTCGTATGCGTACAGAGAGACTGAAAGATTGGGGCAAGTATCTCAATGCTTTGCAGTTTGCATTTAAAAAGGTTCCATAGGAGAGTTTAGCATTTTCTCCGTCCGAGTTATTGTACGGTAGATCAACAAGAGGTCGCATGAGGATTCTTAGAGAGATGTGGTCAGGTGAAGTAGATAGTGATGAGGTTAAGACTAAATGTCAGTATTAGTTATATCTTAAGGAGAAACTAGAGGAGACTTGTAAGATAGCTCAAAGTCAGTTAGTTAAGGCAAATACTATGACCAAAAAGCTAATGCTAGTAGATTTAGGATAGATGACCAGGTATTAGTGTTACTCCCGACCAACAATAACAAGCAGTTATTACAATGGAAAGGGCCATTTTACGCGACAGGGATAGTGAACATTATTTATTATCGAATCGAGATGAATGGAAAGTTGAAGACCTTTCATGCGAATATGCTGAAAGAGTATATTAGTAGAACCGATAATGTGCAACAATAGTATTAACTGTAGTTAATGTTGCAGTTATTCAGGATAGTGAGGAATGCAGTAATGTAGACAATAGCCCTATGTATTTTCCCACTGGTGTAGGTATGCAGACAGCAGCCGATGTAGACATAACGGGTTTGCTAAGTGTAGACCTGCAACGAGAGATGGGTAATTTACTCTCGGAGTTCAATGATGTCTTGTCCGAAAATCCGAGGCAGACAGATGAAGTACAACATGATATTGTACTCACATCAGGGGAACCAATCAGGGGTATCCCATTCCATTTCACTCCCGATCAATTGTTGACGAGGAGGTGAAGGATATGTTGAAATTGGGTGTCATCGAAACTTCAAGTGCCCCTTTTTCATCCCCAGTAGTAATTATTAAAAAGAAAGATGGGTCTATTCAATTCTGCATCGATTTTTTTTTTGGGCCCACCTTCTCAAGCCCTTTTATCTGCTCCTTTCTTTCGCTTTCTTTCACTCCATCTTCCGCCAGCACTGCTTTTGTCCATCCTATTGGATGATGATCTGTTTTGACCTACTTTTTGCTGGAGCCTCGCTGTATATTCCGTTTCTACGACGATTCTCGCTGTTTACCTGTAGTTCACCTGATGTTGTCTTTTTTCCTTTGGATTGCACTGTTTCTGGGACATTGCTGATATGTCATGTTATTGTCTATTGCTGTGAAACAGCCTCCCCATAGTACTTTATGTTACTCCATTCAAGCTACTATGCCACTACTAGGCTACTGGCCATTGCATATTTTAGACTCGCCATACGAATAACCAAGGAATTTCTGTCTACAGCTTCCCTATCCCTATTCGGTGAACGTCGGCCTAACATCGTCACAAGACAGCAGTGATCTCTAGTAACTACTCATGAAGCAAACTTGAGGGCCGAGACGGTGGATTTTTGCCGAAATGGTGATGAATGATAAGCAATGAATTAATGAAACATGAAATGGAGAGACCAGCATCTGGCGGGGTGTGAACCCACGACCTTCCGCTTATGGGCCCAGCGCTCTACCACTGGGCTATAGAGGCCTCACTTCTGCATCGATTTTACACAACTCGTACCATGTTTGATGCAGAGCCAATGCCTAATATTGAGGAGGTTTCTCTAAACTTGCGGGACATTCGTATTCCTCGAAGTTAGACCTCAGTAAAGGGTATTGGCAAGTCCCACTTTCAGACCAAGCTAAAGAGATGACCTCTTTTGAAACTTCGCAGGGACTTTTTAAGTTCAAGGTCATATCCTTCGGTCTCGTAAACGCTCCTGCAACCTTCTGTAGGTTAATAAGGAAGGTATTGAAGGATTTGTCCAACAACAATAGTTTTGTAGATGTCATTCTGGTGTTTACAACAACATTTGAAGACCATATTAAGGCTCTGCGTAATTTGTTGGAAAGGCTACGCCGGTTTAAACTGTCTGCAAAACCTAGCAAATGTCACATAGGTTACGCAGATATAGAGTGTCTGGGTCATGTTGTCGGGAGAGACCAGAAGTTGAAACCCAACACCGACAAGATTAAAGCAATTCAGGAAGCACCAAAACCCGAGACAAAGAAACAAGTTAGGTCTTTTTTAGGGTTGGCGGGTTTTTACAGGAAGTTCATCCCAAACTTTTCGACTATAGCTGCATCCTTGTCAGACTTGACAAAGAAAGGTCAACCCAGTAGTATAACTTGAGGGGGGAAAGCCAGGAGCGAGCTTCCGTCTATTTAAAGGGAAATCTGGTCAAAACCCCAATACTGAAATTACCTGAACTTGACAAGGAGTTCATCCTCAGAACGGATGCCTCCGATATAGGGGTAGGGGCAGTCCTACTGGTAGAGGACCATAAGCTTATAGCAAATGCAAAGTAAACCTCAGGCTCTTGCAGTTTCAGAGAAGAAGATGTTTTAAGTTTTTCCCTATACATGTCTATGTAAAACATGTGACCCTTGGGGCGGGGCCAAATGTGACCCCAGGGTCACCATTTGAACAAACTTGGTAAAGGACCATAAGCTTATAGTAAATGTAAAATATCAAACCTCTGGCTCTCTGAAGTTTACAAGAAGAAGATTTTTTAAAAAAATCCTATATAAGTCTATGTAAAACTGTGACCCTCAAGTCGGGGACAAATTTGACCCCAAGGTCACCATTTGAACAAACTTAGTAGAGGAACTTAAGCTGATTCTACATGTAATACATGAGAGCTCTGTGCCATGTGGTTCCAGAGAAGAAGATCTTTTTCAGTTTTTCCATATACAAGCCTATGTAAAACTGTGACCCCCGGGGTGGGGCCAAATCCGACCCCTTGATCACCATTTGAACAAACTTGGTAAAGGACCATAAGCTTATAGTAAATGTAAAATATAAACCTCTGCCTCTTGTAGTTTCCGTAAAACTGGGGCCCCCGGGGCGGAGACAAATTTGACCCCAGGGTCACCATTTGAACAAACTTAGTAGAGGACCATAAGCTGATGCTACATGTAATACATGAGAGCTCTGTGCCTTGTGGTTTCAGAGAAGAAGATTTTTTAAAGTTTTTTCCTATATGTCTATATGAAAAACATGCAAAATCTCAATATACAAACTTTGGATCCCCGGGGCACAGCCATTTTTGATCCCGGCGACTTCATTTAAATACATTTAATAGTCTAGTCGCTGGCGATCATATTAACAGAAAAACTGTTGAAATCGGTCTAGCGGTTCTGGAGAAGAAGATGTTTTAAGGTTTAAACCGTATATGGTAAAGGCGGCCATCTTGGATGTCGCGCTGACTTAATTTTAACAAATCTAAAAATAATTCATCTAAGGATTATGTGAGGTTTGGTCAAAATTAGCCAAGCGGTTTCTTAGGAGAAGTCGTTTGAAGAAAAGTTAACGACGGCGACGACGACGACGACGGATGACGGACGACGGACGAAGAGTGATCCCAATAGATCACCTTGAGCCTTCGGCTCAGGTGAGGTGATCTAAAAAATCAAGATTGCCGCATGTGTCCCTTTAAAGAAATATAAAAAGATCGGACAGGGAAAGTAGCATTCAAGGAGGACAGTAAACCACAAAACACAGAAACAAACACGCAAACAGACAAACAAGAAGGCAAAATCAATAATAAATGCAAACGACATCACAAACACAAAAAGGGTTGTCAATAGGGCTACCGCCTTGGAACGGTCAGTGGCAAAGTAGGCCACTGGGGGTTTAAACCGGTTCTAGGGTGCACCAAACCTCACACTTACCCTACTTTAAAACAAATCTGGGACACGTCATCGTGTATGTGACTTGACTGACGTCCTAGCGAGGGTTTCGTCGTTTCGAAGTGTCAATCATGGACCAAAGGCGTGGTTGTTTGGACATCAAAGACATAGTGTGCATGGCGTACGTGACTTTTCTGGTGAAAAGTATGGCAAACTGTAAATCAGTTTGAAATTTATGGAACTTAATGCTGCGCTCTTGCATTAAGCTCCATAAATTTCAAAATACAAACTATAACTAATACATACACAAGTCACGTGATTATATAAATGATTCATTGTATATCTGTAGTTTGAGTAATATATATATATAGCAAATAACTATTACATGAGGATGAAAATACCAAAGATAATTTGTTTATATATTCATCAATGAATTTCTTACAGACAAAGCTTTACTAAAATGTTTTGCTAAATTAATAATAATGTTATTATCTTGCGTCTGAAGTAATTACACATTTAATAAACAGGTATTTAACTGGGGATATGTGTGCATTACGTTGTCCCGCCTTAATTCCATTTAGCAATGGGAAAGCTTATATTAGCAGGATTTTATAACGCATATTTCAACAATTAAACACGTTTAAACATTTTTTTTCTGAAAAGAAGCGAACACCTGTTTAAAATTACCTAGTAAATGTTTTAATTTTACAATATGCAGTTTTTAAGCCGAAATTAAGATTTATTTCATACTCAAGCCAACCCCGTTTTCGCTTCTTGGAGATGGGGTTGGATGGGGTATGAAAGTTAATACTCGGACCACGTAATGCCTCTTTGTGATATTGGCCCGAGGTAGCCATATGCGGCCCAAGATCTGTAGCTCGAGGACCTCATATGGTTATTATGGCTGCACACATAATATGGCTATTATGATGGCTATTATGGCTAAATACATAATATTGCTATAATGACTACACACATAATATGGCTATTATGGCTACACACATACTATGGCTATTATGGCTACACACCTATCCCAGTTAATAACCTCAAAGTATTTAAAGGGATAATGGCAATATTGATTTTTGAAAAACTCGCAATATCTGGTCGTTAGTTTTTCTACATAACGTGCGTTTGTTTAATCATTAGTATTATTTATAAGAATAGTATACATTGTTTTTGCATATGATTAACTGTCGATTATAATTCACCAAATATATATTTCTTCAATACATGTTTCTAAGAAAGAAACCACAACGTTTTCCATCTTCATTTGTTTTATAAGTACCCTAATATTGACCTTGCCATTTATGCTATATCCAAATTGTAACTAGTCTACTGTAACTTATAAATCCATTCATGCTAATACTTACGTTTTGCAGTTTCTCCTATATAATATGTATAGCTACTGTGCAACTGAACATCGCGGAAGGATCAGGAAGTTACAACAGTTTCTCACGAATATTCACATCCTCCACAAACGTAATGGTAATACAAATCATATTATTACGTGTAAATCAAATACTCATGAGCACGCAATTAAGTGTCAATATTAACCTTGTATGTCAAGGCCAACAAGAAAATAGGTTCGTTTCTGATCTTTCGACCATCCCTAGGTTTAGGCACTGACCCTAAACGTCATTTGGGCTCCCGAAAAATAATATTAAAATATAAATAAATAATAAATAGTGTTTAAGTGTGTTAAGATAAGTGTCAGTTTTATAGTGGACAACCCATATTATGTTCAAGAAACATGCTTTTGACGTTCTTGATGTGAATTTAATATAGTAAGGTATAATTCTGAAATAATAATAATAATAATAATAATAAACAATAATAATAATAAAAATGATAATAATAATGATATTAAAAAAATAATAATAACAAAATAATAATAATTAAAAATAAATATAATAATCCTACCTACCTACCTACCTACCTACCTACCTACCTACCTACCTACCTAACTACCTACCTACCTACCTACCTACCTACCTACCTACCTCCTACCTACCTACCTACCTACCTACCAACCTACCTACCTACCCTAATATGTTTGGACACAAGACCAGAAACAGACCTATCTGTTTAGGCCTAGGAGTTTCGCAATATTACGAAAATAACATAGTACATGTGTTTACATCCACCAACGGATAAATAAAGGATGTTAACATATTAAGCCACTTCACGTTGATCAAGATAGACATTTTCTACAATCGCACAATTTAGAATGAATATAAATACATCGAGGATACCCGGAAGTTGTGTTAACTATTTATTATAAATAGTATTATTATTATCACTGTTTTCTTGTAGGTTATTTAGAGCCGCCCTAGAGAGAGTACTTTGTATCACGGTTTTACTGTAGGTTATTTAGAGCCGCCCTAGAGTGTACTTTGTATCACTGTTTTATTGTATGTTATTTAGATCCGCCCTAGAGAGTGTACTTTGTATCACTGTTTTCTTGTAGGTTAATTAGAGCCGCCCTAGAGAGAGTACTTTGTATCACTGTTTTATTGTAGATTACTTAGAGCCGCCCTAGAGAGTACTTTGTATCACCGTTTTATTGTAGGTTATTTAGAACCGCCCTAGAGAGTAGTTTGCATCAACGTTTTATTGTAGGTTATGTAGAGCCGCCCTAGAGAGTACTTTATATCACTGTTTTATTGTAGGTTGTTTAGAGCCGCCCATGAGTGCACTTGGTATTACTGTTTTATTGCAGGTTATTTAGAGCCGCCCTAGAGAGAGTACTATGTATCACTGTTTTCTTGTAGGTTATTTAGATCCGTCCTAGAGAGTACTTTGTATAACTGTTTTATTGTAAGTTATTTAGAGCCGCACCACAGAGTACTTTGTTTAACTGTTTTCTTGCAGGTTATTTAGAGCCGCACTAGACAGTACTTTGTATCACTGTTTTTTTGAAGTTTATTTAGAGCCGCCCTAGAGAGAGTAATTTGTATCACTGTCTTATTGTAGGTTATTTAGAGCCGTCCTAGAGAATACTTTGTATCACTGTTTTATTGAAGGTTGTTTAGAGCCGCCCTAGAGATATTACTATGTATCACTGTTTTATTGTAGATTATTTAGAGCCGCCATAGAGAGTACTTTGTATCACCGTTTTATTGTAGGTTATTTAGAACCGCCCTAGAGAGTAGTTTGCATCAACGTTTTATTGTAGGTTATGTAGAGCCGCCCTAGAGAGTACTTTATATCACTGTTTTATTGTAGGTTGTTTAGAGCCGCCCATGAGTGCACTTGGTATTACTGTTTTATTGCAAGTTATTTAGAGCCGCCCTAGAGAGAGTACTATGTATCACTGTTTTCTTGTAGGTTATTTAGATCCGTCCTAGAGAGTACTTTGTATAACTGTTTTATTGTAAGTTATTTAGAGCCGCACCAGAGAGTACTTTGTTTCACTGTTTTCTTGCAGGTTATTTAGAGCCGCACTAGACAGTACTTTGTATCACTGTTTTTTTTGTAGTTTATTTAGAGCCGCCCTAGAGGGAGTACTTTGTATCACTGTCTTATTGTAGGTTATTTAGAGCCGTCCTAGAGAATACTTTGTATCACTGTTTTATTGAAGGTTGTTTAGAGCCGCCCTAGAGATATTACTATGTATCACTGTTTTATTGTAGGTTATTTAGAGCCGCCCTAGAGAGAGTACTTTGTATCACTGTTTTATTGTAGATAATATAGAGCCGCCCTAGAGAGTATTTTGTATCATTGTTTTATTGTAGGTTATTTAGAGCCGCCCTAGAGATTATTTTGTATCACTGTTTTCTTGTAGGTTATTTAGAGCCGCCCTAGAGATTACTTTGTATCACTGTTTACTTGTAGGTTATTTAGATGCGACCTAGAGAGTACTTTGTATCACTGTTTTCTTGTAGTTTATTTAGAGCCGCCCTAGAGAGAGTACGTTGTATCACTGTTTATTGTAGGTTATTTAGAGCCGCCCTAGAGAGAGTACTTTGTATCACTGTTTTATTTTAGGTTATTTAGATCTGCCCTAGAGAGGGTACTTTGTATCACTGTTTTATTGTAGGTTATTTAGAGCCGTCCTAGAGAGATTACTACTTTGTATCACTGTTTTATTGTAGGTTATTTAGAGCCGCCCTAGAGAGTATTTTGTATCACTGTTTTATTGTAGGTTTTTTAGAGCCGCCCTTAAGAGTACTTTTATCACTGTTTTCTTGTAGGTTATTTAGAGCCGCCCTAGAGAGTACTTTGTATCACTGTTTTCTTGTAGGTTTTTTAGAGCCGCCCTAGAGAGTACTTTGTATCACTGTTTTATTAAAGGTTTTTAGAGCCGTCCTAGAGAGAGTACTTTGTATCCATGTTTTATTGTAGCTTATTTAGAGCCGCCCTATAGAGTACTTTGTATCACTGTTTTCTTGTAGGTTACTTAGACCCGCGCTAGAGAGAGTACTTTGTATCACGGTTTTATTGTTGGTTATTTAGAGCCGCATTACAGAGTTCTTTGTATCAATGTCTTATTGTAGGTTATTTAGAAATGCCCTATAGAGAGTACTTTGTATCACTGTTTTATTGTAGGGTATTTAGAGCCGCCTTAGAGAGTATTTTGTATCACTGTTTTATTGTATGTTATTTTATGCCGTCCTCGAGAGAGTACTTTGTATTATTGTTTTATTGTAGGATATTTAGAGCTGCCCTATAGAGAGAACTTTGTATCATTGTTTTATGTAGGTTGTTTAAAGCCGCCCTAGAGAGTACTTTGTATCACTGTTTTATTGTAGGTTATTTAGAGCCGCCCTAGAGAGTATTTTGTATCACTGTTTTATTGTAGGTTATTTAGAGCCGTCCTAGAGAGAGCACTTTGTATCACTGGTTTGGTGTAGGTTATTTAGAGCCGCCCTAGAGAACGTACTTTGTATCACTGTTTTATTGTAGGGTATTTAGAGCTGTCCTAACGAGAGCAATTTGTATCACTGTTTTCTTGTAGGTTATTTAGAGCCTTCCTAGAGAGAGCACTTTGTATCACTGTTTTCTTGTAGGTTATTTAGAACCGCCCTAGAGAGTACTTTGTATCACTGTTTTATTGTAGGTTATTTAGAGCCGCCCTAGAGAGAGAACTTTGTATCATTGTTTTATTGTAGGTTATTTATAGCCGTCCTAGAGAGAGTACTTTGTATCACTGTTTTATTGTAGGTTATTAGGAGCCGTCCTAGAGAGAGCACTTTGTATCACTGTTTACGTGTAGGTTATTTAGAGCCGCCCTATAGAGGGTACTATGTATCATTGTTTTATTGTAGGTTATTTAGAGCCGCCCTAGAGAGTATTTGTATCACTGTTTTATTGTAGGTTATTTAGAGCAGCCCTAGAAAGTACTTTGTATCACTGTTATATGTAAGTTATTTAGATCCGCCATAGAGAGTGTACTTTGTATCACTGTTTTCTTGCAGGTTTTTTAGAGCCGCCTTAGAGATTACTTTGTATCACTGTTATATTGTAGGTTATTAAGATCCGCCCTAGAGAGTACTTTGTATCACTGTTTTCTTGTAGGTTATTTAGATCCGCCATAGAGAGTGTACTTTGTATCACTGTTTTCTTGCAGGTTTTTTAGAGCCGCCTTAGATAGTACTTTGTATCACTGTTATATTGTAGGTTATGTAGAGCCGCCCTAGAGAGTACTTTGTATCACTGTTTTATTTTAGGTTGTTTAGAGCCGCCCATAAGAGTAGTTTGTATCATTGTTTTATTGTAGGTTATTTAGAGCCGCTATAGAGAGAGTACTTTGTATCACTGTTTTCTTGTAGGTTCTTTAGAGCCGTCATAGTGTGTACTTTGTATCACTGTTTTCTTGTAGGTTATTTAGAGCCGCCCTATAAAGAGTACTTTGTATCACTGTTTTATTGTAGGTTATTTAGAGCCGCCCTAGAGAGAACTTTGTATCACTGTTTTCTTGTAGGTTATTTAGAGCCGCCCTAGATTCTGAATACTTTGTATCACTGTTTTCTTGTAGGTTATTTCAAGCCGCCCTAGAGAGTACTTTGTATCACTGTTTTCTTGTAGGTTATTTAGATCCGCCCTGGAGAGTACTTTGTATCACTGTTTTCTTGAAAGTTATTTAGAGCCGCCCTAGAGAGTACTTTGTATCACTGTTTTTTTGTAGGTTATTTAGAGCCGCCATATGTAGTACATTGTATCACTCGTTTCTTGAAGTTTGTTTAGAGCCGCCCTAGTAAGAATACTTTGTATCGCTCTTTTCTTGTAGGTTATTTAGAGCCGTCCTAGAGAGTACTTTGTATCATTGTTTTATTGTAGGTTATTTAGAGCCGCCCTAGAAAGTACTTTGTATCATTGTTTTATTGTAAGTTATTTAGAGCCGTCCTAGAGAGTACTTTGTATCATTGTCTTATTGTAAGTTATTTAGAGCCGTCCTAGAGAGTACTTTGTATCATTGTTTTATTGTAAGTTATTTAGAGCCGCCCTAGAAAGTACTTTGTATCACTGTTTTCTAGTAGGTTATTTAGAGCCGCCATAGAGAGTACTTTGTATCACTGTTTTCTTCTAGGTTATTTAGAGCCGCCCTAGAGAGTACTTTGTAACACTGTTTTCATGTAGGTTATTTAGAGCCGCCATTTATAGTACTTTGGATCACTCTTTTCTTGAAGTTTGTTTAGAGCCGCCCTAGAGAGGGTACGGTTCTTTGTATCGCTCTTTTCTTGTAGGTTATTTAGAGCCGTCCTAGAGAGTACTTTGTATAACTGTTTTTTTGTAGGTTATTTAGAGCCGTCCTAGAGAGTACTTTGTATAACTGTTTTCTTGTAGGTTATTTAGAGCCGCCTTAAAGAGTACTTTGTATCATTGTTTTCTTGTAGGTTATTAAGAGCCGCCATAGAGAGTACTTTGTATCACTGTTTTCTTGTAGGTTATTAAGAGCCGCCCTAGAGAGCACTTTGTATCACTGTTTTCTTGTAGGTTATTTAGAGCCGCCCTGGAGAGTACTTTGTATCACTGTTTTCTTGAAGGTTATTTAGAGCCGCCATAGAGAGAGTACTCTGTATCACTGTTTAATTGTAGGTTATTTAGAGCCACCCTATATAGTACTTTGTATCACTCTTTTCTTGTAGTTTGTTCAGAGCCGTCCTAAAGAGAGTACTGTGTATCACTCTTTTGTTGTAGGTTATTTAGAGCCGTCCTAGAGAGTACTTTGTATCATTGATTTCTTTTAGGTTATTTAGAGCCGCCCTAGAGAGTACTTTGTGTCATCGATTTCATGTAGGTTATTTAGAGCCGCCTAGAGAGTACTTTGTATCACTGTTTTCTTGTAGGTTATTTAGACCCTTCCTAGAGAGGACTTTGTATCACTGGTTTATTATAGGTTATTTAGCGCCGCCCTAGAGAGAGTACTTTGTATCACAGTTTTATTGTAGGTTATTTAGAGCCGACGTAAATAATACTTTGTATCACTGTTTATTATAGTTTATTTAGAGCCGCCCTAGAGAGTACGTTGTATCACTGTTTTATTAAAGGTTATTTAGAGCCGTCCTAGAGAGTACTTTATATCACTGTTTTATTGTAGGTTATTTAGAGCCTCCCTATAGAGTACTTTGTATCACTGGTTTATTATAGGTTATTTAGCGCCGCCCTAGAGAGAGTACTTTGTATCACAGTTGTATTGTAGGTTGTTTAGAGCCGCCCTAGCGAGAGTACTTTGTATGACTGTGTCCTTGTAGGCTATTTAGAGCCGCACTAGACAGAGTACTTTGTATCACTGCTTTATTGTAGGTTATTTAGAGCCGCCCTAGAACGAGTACTTTGTATCACTGTTTTGTTGTAGGTTATTTA
Source organism: Cyrtodaria siliqua (assembly GCA_037043455.1). Classification (NCBI taxonomy): domain Eukaryota; kingdom Metazoa; phylum Mollusca; class Bivalvia; order Adapedonta; family Hiatellidae; genus Cyrtodaria; species Cyrtodaria siliqua. The sequence goes on from JAWPHD010009515.1 coordinate 77,545, forward strand.
TAGCCGCCCTAGTGAGTACTTTGTATCACTGTTTTATTGTAGGTTATTTAGAGCCACACTAGGGAATCTGCCCTACTTTCATTACTAAATATATTCCCATGGTTCTATTAAGTACTCAGAGCATAGACTCGTATACGCTTGAACGCCCCGTTTACTTCCTTATACGACGGAGGAGGATTAAGGTGTCTCTCCCGGGAACACAGTTTCACCGGTGATGCTTGAACCCAAGACAGTGCACCGTGTTATCCACTTGACCACACCAGCATGTCTAAATAACAACTATATAGCGTTTGCTTCTTGACTGTCACTGGGTTATGTGAGTGTGTCCTTAGACAAGGCACTTTTATTAGCCTGGTCCATCCATCGGACATAAACCGGGCTGTCCCGTGTATCGGGTTCTATCATTCGAGCAGTTTAAGTTTAAAGAACAATAAACAAATATTCGAAAGTAATATTATGGAATGGTTTATACTTACCCTCTCTGTGGCAGCTCGAAGTAACCTGAGGTACAGCGTTGATTGGCCGTTAAGTGAATTTATTAAATGCTTTAAAGGGACACACGGCCATCTGGATTTTTCAAAAACTCGCGGCGTCCCGTTAGTTTTTCTACATACATTGCATTTGTTCAATCGTTAATACTAATTAGAAGAATTGTATGAAGCACATTGTTTTTGCGTATTACTAACTGTTGATTACAGTTCACCAATAGTATATTCAAACCAACGGTAAAATAACGAAAGAAAGTTAAAAGTTGAAAATTCTAAATTGTGTTTAGATATATGCAAGCAGATATAAAGTCAAAATGATACTGGATTAATAAATCGATAGGCTAATTTAAATGATTGATAACTAATTCAAGATTGCCATGTGTCCCTTTAATGTGAATTGCACTTTACAAATAAACGTGATTGTGTTATTTGCCACGTACCCATGTTTATGCTGAAATATGTTAATTAGCATGAACACATGATCATAACGGGAGGTGGGGGAGGGGTCTGTGTGTGTTGGGGTGTGGGGGGGGGGGGGGTGGGGGAGCTCTAGTGGGGTTTGAAGTGGTGCTTTTCTATACCCGGCGACCACATGGAGCCTGTTAGAACAAGTTAATGATTTCGGCAATCTATTGGAACATCGGCATCATTTTACAATGTCGTGCAAACATCGGATATGGGCAGATGTCGGTCCAATGGTTTAAACATATTTTATTGCATTTTTTAACAAAGTATGCAAATGGGTCGGGCCACAAGTTCTTACAACATTAGTTACGGCCCTTCCCAATACAATTTAAATTACAAAGAGCAATTTTAATGTTATGGCTATAGTAAACATATTAAGTAACAATGAATACAGAAACTAAATGAATTAAAGTTTACAAATGTAGACGTAAACAGTTGTCACAATAGTTGGGTGAAAGAAAAGAAAAAAGAAAAAAGAAAAGAAGGAGGAGAAGACGACAGAATATGTTTAATAAGAGTACATAGGGTCAGTCCGAACACACTGCTGAGTTGTTTTAATACACTAGTTAAAACGCCTGGTGTCTCTTATATATGTTTGCACAGCTAGAAAAACAATTTCATTTTCTTTATCACTAAACTTTGAATTGCCAATACACAATTTGTCAACGTTCAACGGATGGAAGAGTCTGGTTGATATAAACAGGTCACGCCTCTGTTCAGTAAATCGACAACATTTAAAAAGAAAATGTTCAGCATCTTCTTTGTCTTGTCCACAGTCGCATGTTGGTGATAATCGTAAATGGTTCAAATACAAATCACCATTAAGGTTGCTGCATAAGTTTCGAATGCGAGCATGAATTACAGAAAGTGATCGTAAGCCGCATAAATAAAACGACGGGACAGTGGGACGCTTACACATTGTGTTGAGGAGACAACATTTAAATGCCTTTAAGGATACTAATTCACGAACATGTGTAGGTAGATTATTCCAAAGACTTAATGACGAAGGGATAAATGATTTTGAAAATAATTCTGTTCTCCTTATCGGTGTTACGTAGTCATCGGAGTTCCTCAAGTTGTAATTATTAATATCTCTAACAAACGGAGGAAACAAGTTATTTACACTCTCAGGCAACATTTTATTTTTAGCTTTAAATACAGTTATGAGTTTCTGAAATGTTCGTCTGTCTGCTAGCGAAAGCCATCCAATTTCGACGATTAATTTGTTAATAGATACGGATCGAGTCAAACCGGTAACAATACGCGCAGCTTCATATTGCAGTTGTTCTAAAGAGTTTCTCTCACCGACAGTACAACCGTCCCACACTGTGGAAGCATATTCTAAAATTGGTCGCATATATGATATATATACTCGATTCATAGTTTTTCGACCTACTTTGTATTTTAAAATTCTCATTAGGCCTAAAACTTTGGATGCTGAGGTTAGAATGTTTTTAATATGTTCATGCCATTTACCATTATTACTTATAGTCAGGCCTAGATGTTTGTGATGTTCTACAAATGTAAGTTGTACGTCATTAAAAAATAAATTTGGTTGTCTGATGTTATTTGTTGACGTTATAAATAAAACTTCAGTTTTATTTGGGTTAAACTTTACTAACCATGTTTTAGCCCATTCAGACATAATTTGCAAGTCATGATTTAATATACCTTCCATATCTTCTGTGTTAGAAGTTGCGACTGAAAGCGAGCTATCATCGGCAAATAATCTAGTAATGCTTAACATATGTTCAGCGATATCGTTTATGTAAATTAAAAAGAACAAAGGTCCGAGTACTAAACCTTGCGGAACGCCAGCTGTTATTATTTTTAAATCTGATTTGGCATTTCCTATAAAGACTCTCTGTTTTCTATTGGAGAGGTAATCTGAAATCCATGATAAAAGTTTGCCATCGATACCATTTTGTTTCAATTTAAATAGTAATGCTTTCCGCCAAACGCGATCAAATGCCTTAGATATATCAGCAAAGACAATACACATAATTTGTTTTGCATCAAGTGTTTGGCATATTTGATGGTAAATATCTAATAGTTGATAAACTGTGGAATGACCCGGTCGGAAACCGAATTGGTTAGCAAAAAGCAAATTGTTAAAGACTAAGAAGTTAAAAACATGTTTAAAAATAATTCTGTCTAAAATATTTGCAACGCAACTAAGTAACGAAATCGGTCTATAGTTACTTGGGGAATTAAAAACTCCCGCTTTAAATAATGGCATAACAATAGCACTTTTCCATAAGTCGGGATAAATGCTTTCATTAAGTGAGCGATTAAAAAGTGTACAGAGTGGTTTTGAAATGGTATTAACTGTTCTTTCAACATCCTATGACTTATTTCATCCTCTCCACTAGCCTTGTGCATCACTAAAATCTTAATTATATCTACAATTTCAGATTCCTGTATTACTATATCATCTATTCTCGAATTAGTTCTGTGAAAAAACTGTGGCAATCTCGCATCTGAGTCATCAACAGTCGATATTGAAGCAAAGTAATCATTTAAGCAGTCAGCTTTTTCTTTATCAGAAAATGAGTAAATCACTTCACCAGTATCTAATGTTGTAACAAGTGGTGGAATAACTTCAGAATATTTGTTTGACTTTATAAAATGTTTTAAGATTTTCCAGTATTTACGTTGATCTGTGACATTTGCATCGCAAATTATATCTTCCAAATTGCTAAAGAAATGTTCCTTGGCATGCTTTTTTAAATTATTTACTTTGTTTCTTAATGATTTGTAAAGTGTCCAATTCTCGGGTGTATTGGTACTATTAGCTTTTTGTTTTTGGCGGTCACGTTTTCGCGTGACACGTCTTAGTTCGGAATCGTACCATGGTTTATCATTAGGTCTAATCGTAACAAGTTTTGACGGAATACATAACTTAACTAAATCTATAAACGTGCTTGTAAAACGTTTGCACGCTACATCAACAGAATCTTCGTTTAAAAAACCCCAGTCATGAGTTAACAAGAGCGCATTAAGTTTATCAAAATCAGCCCTTTTGTATAGCCAAACACGTCTTTTATACGAACATTTGGTATTATATGTTAATGGAATGACAACGTAAGTACCAAAATGGTCGCTTACATCGGAAGGAATTTTTATTATACCAGAATCAATAAAATCGAATGAATTTGGTACAACAATAGGATCTAACAGGGTTGCTGACCGGTCAGTTACCCGTGTAGGTTCATTTATAATATTAATGAGGTTATTAATAAGCATTATATCTTTGAGACAATGACTACTAGGGTTAAATTGATCTTCATTTATATCTCCAACCATAACAACAGCATTACACACATCCAGAGCTTTTTCGATGCATATATTTAGGTCTGTCCAGAAAGCACTGGGCGCAGTAGGTTGTCTGTAAATAGTACATAGGATAAACGATTTGTTCCTATCTTTTATTTCTATCCATACTGTATCTTGTAACGTATTTTCTAGTTCTAAAATTCGACGTGAAAATATATTTTCTGAAACGTACACGAGTAGCCCGCTAGAATGTGCTGACTTATCATTTCTATATATGGTAGAAAACCCGTCAATATGTAACGAGTCGGTTAAAACGTTAGCAGACAAGTGCGTTTCGGTGAAACATAGTATGTCAAAATCAGAGAAATTGTCTTTAACGTATTCCATTTTGTTGCGAATACTTCTAATATTTATATGAAATATTAAAAGACTAGGCGTATCTGTAACTAGAAGCGGCCCTGGGTTTTTCTCAACATCATTCGACATAATAACGAGCATGGTCATTATAAACGCAAATTCTATATTAAGGATACTATCCATGGCAAATGCAATAACATTTGCTTTAAAACTTGACAAATACGCAAATAATAGCATTATATATTGTAAAATAGAACGAAAAGGCTTACAGTAAAAAAACACTTTTTGTAGAGAACCATGCGTTTTGTTGTAATAAGAGCCAATTGCTATTCGCCAGCTACTTAAATCATTACCCATTTGGTTTCAAAATTAATACTAACACAGTGCCGGCGAAAAACATTTGGAACTCTTCAAACATGCAGTGTGCCAAACCTGACCACATAAAGACAATAGACAAGAGAAGAAGACATAACAAAACAGAGAGTAAGAACGTACAAATAAGGCGAATAGCGTAATGCATTCTTAGTGAAGAATTTTCGGATAATCAGTTGTTTCTTTAAGTACAAATCTATACCGTTATAATTTTTACCTTTATACTACTTCATTGAACAAGGTCAATGAGAAGGGATACAAATTATATTACGTAACTTTGAAACGAAATTCACGGGCTGTGACAGAGTTAATTCATTTGAGTAATTATATCCAAGTAAACTTCCAACAACAATGATCAATATATTATTGCTCGATACAATATATTCAATGGACGTTTATTCAAATCAAATACAAGTAAATCGTGAGCGAAACTCACGGGCATTGGCTTAACTTAGAGTAGAAATAAAGTACACAATTATGTGTAAAACGGTCTAGAAATTCGAACAGCTCAAATCAACACGAACTTAAAAAAAAAAGAAAAAAAAAGAGCATGTCGTAATATATTTACCAAAAATAACCCACAACTGATTTATAATGTCGATACAAACACGTATGCTCCATATCTGAGCTATCGATGAAAACAAGCGTTGCGGACCACTGGTTTGACTGGATATGACAATGGAGACTACATGAGCATCTGAGGAAAACATGAATATTGAAAAACAGATACACGTGCAATCCCACATCACATGGCTGGGGAAAACCCAACGTATGTTACCACTATACCGTGTCTATAAATAGCGTATATGAACACCACAATTGAAGAAATAGCATGTACTGCAGCATTGTACCATACAAGACATAACATGAAACATGTGTTCATCAATTCGGCTTACCATACTATACTCAAAATATTCATACCATTCAATCATAATCATCTTGATCATGTATCGGAGTTAAATAATAATGCAATAATAATGCAAATGATTGCGGCTTAAAATCAGTATCCTTATCATTCCATCATAGCTATTCGTTAGGCATATATAGTAAATTTACAATACTTCATAATGCTTAATGCAGGTGATTAAATTTGGTGTTTTTATCCATCATAGTGTGTTTTTTTATCATTTCATCATAGTAATTTTAAAATACTGTCATAATGCAATGTTGTGAAAAAATGATTATGCAAGTATATTCACATAATCATATACACACACATACATGTACATGCATGCATATACATACACATATACATACACGTACATACACACATATAGATACAGTAACACACATATACACTACCATATACGTATATAAGAAGCAGTCCACGGAGTTCATATTTATTCAAATAATAAGTGTTTGTGTCAGTTACACACTTTCATCCAAGAATAACAGGGCCTGGTCCATGGTGTGAAGGTAGACAGGAGTGTCAGTTTCTTGTTTCTTGGCGAAGATCCTTCCATCACGAGTCCAAAACGCATGAATTTCTTTTTGGACTTTGGCGTTTATTAAACGTTTTACAATCCCATGGTTATACGCGGTAAGGTCATCAGAAACAAAGATTCTACTACCCTTCAGGTTTTTCCGGTACTTACATATCATGTTTTTGGTATGATATCTGGAGAATTTAACGAGTATTTGTTTCTTATATTTTCCAATAGGGTGACATCGCTCAATATCAGACTCTGTTATCGGCTTATTTCCAGAATGATCTGATTGAAGGACACGTGTGTTAATAAATTCCACAATATGTGACGTAAGCTTTCCCTCGTCCGTAGCCGATGGTGGAATAGGCAGGTTGTTGATTCGTACAGAGTTTCTGCGTCCGTACTGCTGCAGGTCGTTGAGGTCAAGTTCAATGTCATACAACTTTTCTTGGAGATCTTTAAACTCGTGTTGAGCCTGTTTCAATGATTCAGACTTAGCATCAAGCATCTCAGTCTGCTGCTTTATGACTACGTCCTGGTCTCTGATGGTTTGTAACAGCTTTTCATTTGATTGGAGGAGAGGCTGAACAACTGATTCATTGAAATGGCCGAGTCCATGGCTGATTTTATGAGAGGAGAAATCAGTCCAGACAGGATAGGGGAGACTTTAGCCAAAAATACTTCATTTTGAAACGCTGTAGCTACCTTGTTTACGAAAGTCAACGAACCTTTCGACAGTGCACTAATGTCGGCACCTTGATTGGCCCAATATTGACAAGCATTATTGACCCGATAGTAGTTAATCACCGTTCCTTTAACAGTCTGATCACGTCTTTGAGGGGTATAACCACCCATTGCATATAAACCTCATGTCGAATAAAAAGTAATTCCTCTTTTTTGATGAAAAATGATCCGTATCGTTTTGTTTACTGTTGTAGCTATAATAAGTATATTTATATGTTTTAATGGATCATTGATGAACATTTAACTCTTTTTTTTTAATCTGTGCGTACACCTCAAAGAAAACAGCTGTACCCTTGACCTGTTTGTTTAACAATTTCAAACAAAAGCTCCCTTTTGACCTTACCTTTTCTGATGAGTTTTCTTTCCGAAAATTGTCCATCCTTGATATGAAGTTGCAGCAAAACGTTAATATGTGTACCATTGGTTTTAATTGGAAAAGTAATGGTGGTTTCATACCTTAATTGTGGCCCACTCCTAGATCCGAGTTGCACTGCCTAAGTCGGGACAATGCAGATGCCAACATAACGTCAGTGTAAATGGCTTTGTTGGGGGAGGGAGGGGGTCAATATTGAGGCGCCGGTGGACTCGAGAGTACTTTCAGTTAAGCTGGGTTCCAATCCTTAGAGTACCTTATGTAGTTATTTGTGTATCAAGTAGTTAGTGTAACTTAGATTGCAAAACCAATGTAGCAATCCATTTCATATGCAATTTCAATTACTCACAAGCACAAGGAAATGTGTACTTGATTACATATTTTATCAGGAAAGATTCATTGAAGGACTAATTATTTAACGGAAGGAAACTGTGAAATGTGTCGTGTAACTAGAAGTTGCACATGCATGTTTTATTGTTGCTTGATAAATTAAATTTCATATCCGATATTTCAATTTACAGGAATTTTCACACTCATGTGCAATTCCAATATTATTTTCCATTATTGCAAAACACCTCTTTATGATGATATATTTTAGTTATAGTCGTGTGTTTATAAATACAACCTCCATCAATGGTGAGGTTTGTCCAATCATATGTGAAAATGAATGGACTCTGCCGTGTTATATATATTGATAGTACTTTTGTTTAACTTATTGATTTCTGTTTTGAACGAATGCTAATTTTTGTTCTGATTGAATATTTGTTAAACAGTTTTATTAACACAACATCTTCTACATAGAGAGGTTGTGGGTTTTACTAGTATAGAAATCTGGAAAACATGCCCTTTTCTTACTATCAAATAATAGAATTCTTTATATGATTGGAGGGCCGACGCTGGCATACAGGACTGGCTGGTTTACCTCGACATCACGAGGACGAGGCTTTATAAAGAGGGGCTAAACATATTCGCTGTTGTTATAGACACTCCTGTCAATATGGTCCCGACGAAAGTTTAACTGTCAGTCTAGCCCCTAAATGATAAAATCGACGAATACTGACGATACTATTTGTTACGACCCTTTTGTTGTGAAACGCCGTGTATAATAGATTAAGTGGTGGAATTTATGTATTGCAATCGTGTAGTATTAGGTACATGTTGATATTAAAAAGCGAAAGAAAACACTAGCTATTGTGTTACCATTATAAAATGGATTAGATCGATATCTTTCTTATATCTATACGCTATGTCATGTATTATGTGCAGCTCCATTTAAGGGCATGAATCACCGATTACCACAGAAGTTCATCGATATTTATAACATGCATAGCGTATTGCTATCCCTGCACACGGACCCACGGTTTAACATCGACATGCGTTTACAGTATACCAATCTTGCCCGAGTAATAAAAGCAAACAACATCACAAACACAAAAGGGCTGACAATAGGACTACCGCATTGGAACGGTCAGTGGCAAAGTAGACTACTGGGGGTTTAAACCGATTCTAGGGTGCACCAAATCTCACACTTACCCTACTGTCACCCCATTAAAACAGGACAGTGTAAATAAAGAAATCCCCGCCATGATCTAATCTCTAACCAACAAGGCAGCATCAATAGGCAATATAAGTAAAACACAAATATGCTCGTGTAAATATTATACAAAAAACCAATAGCCTAGAAAGCCACAATGAAGGTACTCAATGACTTAGCATAAGCCAAAGCAACAAGAGAATAAACCATTAAGGGCACGACAAGAAAGAAAATAGACAAACATCAAACGCCACCGTCCCAATGGGCTTTAGGTAGGCGTCATCATAGGGTCCACAGCCTGTCCGGACATCGTACAGCTAAAGAGGAAAGCATAGTGGCGAACTGTAAAAGGGTCCACCACCACGCATGCAGTACGTTGCAAATTGATAGGGTCATAACCTCTTTTGAAAAACCTTTTAACAAGTTTAACAAAGACAGTATGAAAGTGATCATGACCAAGAATCTTACGAAGTTTATAAATCACATCACCATAGAATTCAGGTTGTGATAGTCCTTGTCGCAGAAGAGTCCTTACATTACTTTTATATTTGGAAAGAAGATCAGGGTTACGATAATAAAATTTTGCAAAGGTTTTACGAAGTTTATGGTAACGGTAACCCATTTTTACGAGAATTATAAATCCGTAACAGGAACATTTTGTCCTCTAATAGTAACAAAGTATGACCCGGACTTGTTTCTTCGCCTTCTTAAATTACACAAATGGCTACACGGAAGTAATATTATAAGTGATATTAACAAACGTGCTCCCAAAATTTGCCACAAGTCCCAAATGTTACAGGTAAACTTTAGTATCATGTATATATTCAATACAATAACCATTCGGCAACACTCGACTATCATCGGTTTAGTCCGTCTTCAGTCTGCTCATTAAATGTAGCAATGCTCATAAAATATGGCCTACCTATTTTAACTAAAACTATGCTAATTATGCAATGCCTACCCGAATTCTCCACCAATATAATGGGACCGGAGAAAATACACATACATATTTAGGCACTCAGCGGGTTTGAAATTGCAACCCCTTGCATGTGAAGCGGATGCCTTACCGATATCGCCATAAAAGCTAGCTCTGTGGCGAGACATTAGTAACGCGCTTACTACATACCTCCATCCTTTAATTTTGTGATATTTGTCAACCACAAATATCACACAACATATATACATTATTAACTAGGCATCTGGACATAACTCATACAATGCCTTTCATAATTATCCACCAATATAGTCGGACAGCAAAACGTACACATACATATTTAGGCACTCAGCGGGTTTGAACACGGGACCCTTTGCATGTAAAGCGGACGCTCTACCAATATCTTCATAAAAGCTAGCTCTGCGGCGAGACGGTAGTAACGCGCTTATAAACCTATCTATTTACATACACACTCAACTGAGTCCTACTACATATGATTAGTCGCAGTTCAGTTTTTCTTTTTTTCTTCACTGTAAGTCAAAAGCTCTAACGCTGTCATAACCACCTAATTGATGAACTGTAACCAGAAATGTAGAGTTTTGACTATCAACACATATTGATCCTGAACATGCCTTTTAAGCGTTTAGTTTTGATTCTACTTTACCAATTTTCCTCTTGCCTTCCTCGTCCAGCTGTATCACAATATGCGGGTAGCGGTTACTAATTAACACACTGCCCTGCCCGTCCACACATACTCCATAGGCGTTGTCCAGTTTTTTGTCGTGGAATGTTGATAAAAGTTGACCATCAGTAGTCAGAGTCACTAGCCCTTTGTCGTTGTCTGCCACATTAATCTTCGTTCCATCAGGACTGACAGCTATATGCTGGGTTTGCGAGAACATGTCCACACCGTTTCTATCCTTGTAGAGTGTGCGGAGACATTTTCCTGGTAGGTTGTATATGTATACTTTGTTACTTACAGCTGACCGCTGTGGTATGCCAGACCCTCACATGCGTGAGTTGTTTTAATATATTGGGTTACAGCCATCTTTTCACCGCTCACAGACACGAAGTATATGATGTTGTCGACTGCAGAAACAGCTACTGCCTGCTGGTTGAGACAGCATACAGCGTATGGGATGGAGGCAAGTTCACTGTGATTGGTCACCTGGTACGATGAGTCGAGTTGTTTTAGTTTGCTGTTGTAGGAATCGGCAAAATGTATGGTGCCGTCTGGCATTTGGCAGCATCCTGTTATATTACATTTACTTGTATCTTTGTTTATTTTAATTTTGTATTCTCGTCCATTCTGTGTTGTGTAAAGTTGGATCTTCTTTTGCTTCTTGACCTCAGGATTGGTCATCTTTTCTTCAAGTTTCCCCAGACGTTTTAAGTTGGAAAAAGTGCTCTCTAGTGTTGGATCAAGGATACATTTGTAACTGGTATTTCTAGGAGATAAACGAACAGTTTGTATCATCTGAACCACTTTATCAATGTGTTGCTGGCACGTTTTAACATTGATGAACACTTGAGACGCGTTGTTTGGCCTTTTAGTTTGGAGTTTCTGTTTAACTTGTTGAAGGTTGGCTAACATATCATCACCTGATTTAATGTTGTTACGGATGATGCTCGTGCTAATTATGTGAAGCTTATCCATATCGGCAGTCGCTTCTTTCTCCATATGGTCAAACATTTTGTTGGCTCGATTTCGACAATCGTGGATGCATTCCAAGACCTCATTTCTGGACTTATCAAGTGTGGCCTTGTTCTCCTCTCTGGTCCGCTTTATATTGTCCATGTCGGTACTAATGCTATCAAGATTCTGATTTACCTTCCTTAGTTCTGGACTTTTGTTGATTCCTCGGGCCACATCTGGTATAAACTGCATGTCATCGCACGTCCTGAAATCAATCATTTTGTTTTATATCTCTACTAAATTATATTGGGAGGCTGATGGTGATGTGATCTTGCTATGATCCTGTTATGACACAGGTCGGGGAGTCCAGTGATACTGCGTACACATGTACAACACACTAACGGAACTGTTAAGAAAGTTAAGAAAGTTAAAGAAGACTTCAAGAAACAAGGTAAACGCATAACCATTAAGTATGCTTATTTAAAAGTCAATAAGTACATACTAATTGACAACCACACAATAAAGCTAAAACATATCATCTTCGCCGACCTTGACCGCTTAAGTAAGGAAGATATCATAATTAAAAAGAAATTACATATGTATATATATTATGTGTATTTACGGTCTACCAATATGTTTTTGAAAAATGCACTGAGCCACATAATATCAAAGTTTTTATAGATGATCGCATGTAAATTGATATATTTCATTATTCTAAAAGGTTATACCTATAACGGATATTTTTCTTATAGGCTGGGATGATCATAAATACCCTGTTATTACCAACAGAACTACAATAATCTACTTAGTCATGTGAACAATATTTTCATACAAAAAGCAATATAATTTATAACTACTGTAGGTACCTGTGATCTATGAACACACACACATGACAGCATAATGTATCATGATTTCCGCAGTGCATTTCGAGGACTTTTTTGCTGTGACTGGGACATTTCTCTGTGGGTGCAGACGCGCTCTGTTTCTCTTTACCCTATTCTTTCACTTCGCCACGTCCAAAAATGCTATGAGTTTTCAACGAAGGTAAAGCTTTTTGGATGTCCATACATTTTACACAATAAAAGTCGTCACAGTCGGCACAATAAGTCTGTGCTTCAACACTGATGTTATCCCTACTTTCACAAGATGCGCAGATGTAATCATACGCTTCTTCAGACCCTTTTTGAACTGACCTAGAATGGTTTCTAGCTGTAGCCATTTTGTTTTGTTTAAATCAACAAGTATACTATCTCTTTAACGTAATGAAGTAGATTCTGCTTTTGATAGTTATATTATATAAAGCAGTCATGTATTGGCCGCATTTATAATACAGACAGCCATTGTCAAATAAGATATTACCGATCGTCATATATTCACGATAACTTCCTTCTTGAGATGAATAATACGAAACTATAGTATGTTATATCCTAATTATTTTTTTCTTGAATGGAAATTAATCATTTATCACTTAACCAAACACAATAATGAATAAAATAACACAAGACATATATAGGCGGTGTCACAATAATGAATACAACAACACAAGACATGTATAGGCGGTGTCACAATAATGAATACAACAACACAAGACATGTATAGGCGGTGTCACAATAATGAATACAACAACACAAGACATGTATAGGCGGTGTCACAATAATGAATACAACAACACAATACATGTATAGGCGGTGTCACAATAATGAATACAACAACACAAGACATATATAGGCGGTGTCACAATAATGAATACAACAACACAAGACATATAGGCGGTGTCATCTGCATTGACATTTTACTTCCTCGAGAAAAACGAAACGCAACTCGAGAATTTCCGCTAGATATTGTATGTACATGTATCCTATGCTGATGTTAATTGAATGGTACTTCAATATTTATGAATGTCTTGTTACAAAGTGGGCTGAGATTTAAAAGAACTAGCCTGCAACCTTTCATTTACAAAACAGCTTGGGATTCCGCTAGAATATTACGTGGAATTAAGTGTGAAGTATATACAATAAGAAATTCCTGAATTGTGTTTAACCCTTTTTTCCTTAGTATATGTATATATAGATTGATTAGGTGGTCGAGTAAAACGTCTGCTATTTGGCGAGGCGCTGTGTCAATATTGGTGTCTAGGGCTGCGGCTTCGAATCCGTTCGTAAGTGGTTGATAAACAATTTTCTCCACATATATATATTTATAAATGTGAGACAAATTATCAACCAAACAGTGCTTAAACTAACAAATATTGAGCGCTTTCGGCTCATGATATATATATATAGCCAACACAACATATATAGAGGATCTTACATGAGTACTTATTTATTATTAAATTTATTAAGCAAATTTGACAATATTATATATTGTGAGGCTTTTCCGAGCATCATATCAAATGTATCCAGAGAGTTTTATAAATCAAATTGGCACGGATGTGAGGTTCTATTTATCATAGAACTCCAAAAGTGCCTTTTAAGGTACATGTTGTAGACATATATATATGTGTGTGTCATATGTTTGTATGTTGACTCGGTCTTCTACGTACGACGGCGAACAACTGAATTACGTCATCGATTTCCGTAATCCTTTTTTTACCGTTTATATCCGGTGTACTCCGAGCTGAACGGGAAAGAACGAACGATGATTCGACCTTTACTTACATATGTATTTGGTTTAAATATATTTTATTTCAAAGATAACATACTATACAAATGTTACATACAATAATATACATTTCTGATGTTTCATTGGGATTTGTTATGGTTTGAGTAATTTAATGAAATCAGAAATTACAATCTGACTATATGCCTAATAGACCCTATACTTTTTTCAATCAATCAAAGCCCCAAATCAAAAGAGATATCTGACCTAAATAGACATTCAAACCTGACTTGAGCTTTTTTTCTGGTTAAATTGTTTGATACATTGATTCTGAGGAAAATGCTGTCTTTCATTTTTAGAAAACATAATTTTCTACAAAATATGAGCGTTTAACTGAGCTTCAGCTGAAGTCAAATCCATGCGACTTTTATGTGTAAATCCATAATTTTCAAAAGGCCATATCTCGACAACCGTTCCAATCTTTTGTTTCACATAACGTGATTTTGAATTGATTTCATCAATAACATGTGATTTTTAACCAGTTGAAGCAATCTTGAAAAATATATCTACTGAAAAATGATATTTATGATTTTCAGGGGTCAAAATAACAGATTTTACCATTAAAATGCCATGTTTGTGTATATATTCAAAATATGCCTTATACTGTTGTTACTAACATTGCTACAACCTCAAGAAAGATCACATTCCCCGTGGAAAATGTTTCCATGTGTGGTCTATAGATTTTCACTGACCATAATCTCCTAAACCGAATTACTAAAATAACTTCCCTGTTCGACACAATCGAAATTATTAAATACAATAACACGTTCACGTTCACGTTGTCTATAATTATATCTCGCCAAATCAATATCCCTAAACTCTCTTCCACTTTCTTCAAACTCATTCAAAGCAATACAATGTCTCTCGTATTAGTAAGTTAGTAATTGAATACATAATTTTCCATTCACTTTCTCCAATTATCATCCCTACACTAGCTTCCATTCTCCGACCATAATTATACTCGTTCAAGGAAGTCGAAATTCCCCGTGGTTTCCCTGTTAGTATTCCTATCCCTGACGACAACTTCCATTTCGGTTTCCCCAAACATCATACCCACAGTTGCGGCTCTGTTCTTACCAGTACCAGCGATAGGTACAATCAACTTTCCCAAATACGCGCACCCTGCGTGGTCAATGAACTTTGGATTAGCCTCAGGAGATGTGTATATCTCAAATTGCATTTCGGTTTGACGATCGTCAACTGGATTGTAGACTTCCTCGTGTTGAACCTGCCCGACATTTAGTTCTTGACCCTTGGTAACATGCTTCTTGAAAAAGTTCTTACACTTTACCACTCCGTCAATCACTACTCTGTTTTCCGGTGGGTCTTCGCCTTCAACAAATTCCACGAATGAACAGATTCTGTAAGACCTTCTGGCAATCCGTTGAGCAATTACTTTTGGATCATGACCGTACATCACGGCGCCTTTAAGGACAGCTAGACCGGGTTCCAGTGGACATACAACTCTCTTGTCCGGAAAGCATCGTTTAATTGCATTTTTGAAAATTGCAGATTCAGAAAATGCACCGACCATTACAATGTATGTTACGTTTTGACATTTAGGGTCTCTGAAAAATATTCCAAGTGTATCTACTGTTTCATTTATGGAATCCCGATATAATTCGTCAATAATTCTACTATCAATAACGATTCTGTCTTGGCTTACAGCGGAAATCCTACCTGGAAGAACTGCATCTTTAATGCTTTTATTTTTCAAGCTCCTGTACACCTCCTTCAAATACAACGGTATTCTAAGCCGATATTTAATAGTGGGGTCTTCAGTTTTCGACACTTTCATTTTTATTCCTTCTAAGTCCCTCACCAGATCAAGAAAATCATCACTGTGTTGTTTAAAGATTTTTTCCATAACATCTTTCCCCACTAATTCCTGAATAAGGGTAAGAAATGCTCTATCTTATGTCGTCCCTCCCCATGGTCCACCTGTGGGGTTATACATTTCCATGAGTCTACTGTTGGTTTGTACCTCATGGACGGTGATATCGATGGTTCCTCCTGCAATCAATTTTAAACAATCATGTTTCTGGAAACACTTTTGTTTATATATCTTCTATTTTACCAATGGTCACCAAATATAATAGTAATTTAAGCACTCTACTGCGACAAGGACTATCACAACCTGACTTCTATGGTGACGTGATCTACAAACTTCGTAAGATCCTTTTTAATGATCACTTTCATCCTATATTTGTTAAACTTGTTAAAAAGTTTATCAAAAAAGGTTATGACCTTATCATTTTGCAACGCACTGCATGCTTGGTGGTGGACCAATTTACAGTTTGCCTCTATGCTTTCCTATTTAATTGTGCGATAACCGGACAGGCTGTGGACCCTATGATGACGTCTACATAAATCCCAAAAGGACGGTGGCGTTTGATGTATGTCTGCAATATTGTCTTATCGTGCCCCCAATGTTTTATCCTCGTGTTGCTGTGGCTTCTGCCAAGTCATTGAGTACATTCTTTGTGGATTTCTAGGCAATTGTTTGTTTTGTATTTATATATACACGAGCATCTTAAAGTTTGTGTCTTACTTATATTGCCTATTAATGCTGCCTTTTTGATTAGAGAATAGTTCATGGCGGGGATTTCTTTATTTACACTGTCCCGTATTCTTGGGATGACAGTAGGGTACGAGTGAGGTTCCAAGGCGGTAGTCCTATTGTCAACCCTTTTTGTGTTTGTGACGTCATGGCTTTATTCCTTATTAACATTGCCATTTTATGTTTGTCGTTTGGCGAGGTTTTTGTGTTTACTGTGTTCTTTGAAAGTTGCATATCCTGTTCGACTTATATACTTTATTCTTTCATCTAATTAATTTAATGAGTCAAATATTGAAAATTTTACGTGTATCTTAACATATACATGTTTATTTTATTATTACATGCTAAAGTAAGCTAATCATTTTAAGCGTGTTGTAAAACAGATAACATACCGGTGTATTATTGTGCTTAAAAACAGAACTGTTTTATACGGTTCTTGTTTATTTCTCATTAATCTGTTGTTAGTTCCATTTGAAAATAATGGAATACATTCATTCCAATGTTAATTGGAAATTCTTAATGGTTTGGGTAAAGATGAACGTTTGTGACAATATGATAATGAGTAGTAAACTCCTTAAGGACTCACACCACTATTATCTCCCTTGAATACTCCTGCCCTACAGATGAAGGAGGTAGATAAAAAACAACAAGTTCGCTTTTCTACATTTTACAGGATACATTGATTTATCTTTACCAGGTTCTAAATCTACAGCATTTTAGGAAGAGATCCCAGAAAAATGCATGTTGATATAAGATTTCTAGCTAATTCTGCCCCATTTTACACATCATGGGTCTAATCTCCACGGGGTTGTATTTTTGTCTAAAGTTTGATAGGTGTCAGGCAAACATGAAATTAAAACAAGTTCAATCTGGTAAATATTCGTTAAAAGTTAATAGCATGCAGATATTGGATCAATGAAGAATTTAAGCATAAATACATGTTGCAAAATCTTTTTTATCTCTATGCCACGAACAAAAACATTACAATGGGACCCTATGGAAAATTAATTGTGGTGTGAGACGTTAAGAAAGAACTGCAGAATGGGTATCTTTATTCGTTATTCTTAAGGCATTGCGCTTTAAAGCTGCATAATGGCATTTTCATCTGTCATCTCTAAGGTATTGCGCTTTAGAGCTGCAGAACGAGTATATTTCATCCTTTAATGCTAAGGCATTGCGCTTTAGAGCTGCAGAACAGGTATCTTTCATCATTCATCTCTAATGCCTTGCAATTTAGAGCTTCAGAATGGGAATTTCCATCATTCTTCTCTAAGCCCTTGCGCTTTAGAGCTGCAGAACGGGTACCTTACATCCTTCATCTCTAAGCATGGTTTGTGTATCTGTGAACGTTTCAGACATTTTAGGACATAGTTAACACGGTAATTCAGAAATCCCGTCTGTGTATGTATAGTTACTTCAAGTTATCTTCATATTGCAGGAAATAGCGGAAATTTTACTTGATACCATGTTTAACTAAAAATTAACTATATTTTCAAAACCTATACAGGTATAAGCATACTTTTAGCTTTATTTTACAGCTATTGGCTTGTAAAACAAACACACATATCAATGAAGACAGACTACTTTGAAAAAAAAATAAAATTAAAGCCGGAGACTGTTACTTTTCCTGGAAAATCAAAATTTTGACGGGTAACCCTTAGTTTGAGTTTATTGTTTTCAGCATTTTTCTCAATAATCATTTCTTAAAGATCATTGTTATGCTATATTCAGATGTAGAGATGCCTTTTCATGTATATTTGAAAGTTTCAGACATAGCTGAGCACAAATGACCAGGAAAATGCAAAATCCTTATCACTACTGTAGATTTTCAAAATATTAAAGGTGCTCGGCCTGAATTTCGACCAATACCCTAGGTCACTAAAACTTGAATAATTTGAAAAGCAATAAACATGGAATCAAACTTTTAGCACTTTTCAGCGTGTAATTGATTTGTATACATGTTCAATTATTACTGAGGTGATCATTAGAAAAAAAAATGACCTTAAGGACTCACACCACTATTATCTCCCTTGAATACTCCTGCCCTACAGATGAAGGAGGTAGATAAAAAACAACAAGTTCGCTTTTCTACATTTTACAGGATACATTGATTTATCTTTACCAGGTTCTAAATCTACAGCATTTTAGGAAGAGATCCCAGAAAAATGCATGTTGATATAAGATTTCTAGCTAATTCTGCCCCATTTTACACATCATGGGTCTAATCTCCACGGGGTTGTATTTTTGTCTAAAGTTTGATAGGTGTCAGGCAAACATGGAATTAAAAAAAGTTCAATCTGGTAAATATTCGTTAAAAGTTAATAGCATGCAGATATTGGATCAATGAAGAATTTAAGCATAAATACATGTTGCAAAATCTTTTTTATCTCTATGCCACGAACAAAAACATTACAATGGGACCCTATGGAAAATTAATTGTGGTGTGAGACGTTAAGAAAGAACTGCAGAATGGGTATCTTTATTCGTTATTCTTAAGGCATTGCGCTTTAAAGCTGCATAATGGCATTTTCATCCGTCATCTCTAAGGTATTGCGCTTTAGAGCTGCAGAACGAGTATATTTCATCCTTTAATGCTAAGGCATTGCGCTTTAGAGCTGCAGAACAGGTATCTTTCATCATTCATCTCTAATGCCTTGCAATTTAGAGCTTCAGAATGGGAATTTCCATCATTCTTCTCTAAGCCCTTGCGCTTTAGAGCTGCAGAACGGGTACCTTACATCCTTCATCTCTAAGCATGGTTTGTGTATCTGTGAACGTTTCAGACATGTTAGGACATAGTTAACACGGTTATTCAGAAATCCCGTCTGTGTATGTATAGTTACTTCAAGTTATCTTCATATTGCAGGAATTAGCGGAAATTGTACTTGATACCATGTTTAACTAAAAATTAACTATATTTTCAAAACCTATACAGGTATAAGCATACTTTTAGCTTTATTTTACAGCTATTGGCTTGTAAAACAAACACACATATCAATGAAGACAGACTACTTTGAATTTTTTTTAAAATTAAAGCCGGAGACTGTTACTTTTCCTGGAAAATCAAAATGTTGACGGGTAACCCTTAGTTTGAGTTTATTGTTTTCAGCATTTTTCTCAATAATCATTTCTTAAATATCATTGTTATGCTATATTCAGATGTAGAGATGCCTTTTCATGTATATTTGAAAGTTTCAGACATAGCTGAGCACAAATGACCAGGAAAATGCAAAATCCTTATCACTACTGTAGATTTTCAAAATATTAAAGGTGCTCGGCCTGAATTTCGACCAATACCCTAGGTCACTAAAACTTGAATAATTTGAAAAGCATAAACATGGAATCAAACTTTTAGCACTTTTCAGCGTGTAATTGATTTGTATACATGTTCAATTATTACTGAGGTGATCATTAGAAAAAAAAATGACCTTAAGGACTCACACCACTATTATCTCCCTTGAATACTCCTGCCCTACAGATGAAGGAGGTAGATAAAAAAAAAACAAGTTCGCTTTTCTACATTTTACAGGATACATTGATTTATCTTTACCAGGTTCTAAATCTACAGCATTTTAGGAAGAGATCCCAGAAAAATGCATGTTGATATAAGATTTCTAGCTAATTCTGCCCCATTTTACACATCATGGGTCTAATCTCCACGGGGTTGTATTTTTGTCTAAAGTTTGATAGGTGTCAGGCAAACATGAAATTAAAAAAAGTTCAATCTGGTAAATATTCGTTAAAAGTTATTAGCATGCAGATATTGGATCAATGAAGAATTTAAGCATAAATACATGTTGCAAAATCTTTTTTATCTCTATGCCACGAACAAAAACATTACAATGGGACCCTATGGAAAATTAATTGTGGTGTGAGACGTTAAGAAAGAACTGCAGAATGGGTATCTTTATTCGTTATTCTTAAGGCATTGCGCTTTAAAGCTGCATAATGGCATTTTCATCCGTCATCTCTAAGGTATTGCGCTTTAGAGCTGCAGAACGAGTATATTTCATCCTTTAATGCTAAGGCATTGCGCTTTAGAGCTGCAGAACAGGTATCTCTCATCATTCATCTCTAATGCCTTGCAATTTAGAGCTTCAGAATGGGAATTTCCATCATTCTTCTCTAAGCCCTTGCGCTTTAGAGCTGCAGAACGGGTACCTTACATCCTTCATCTCTAAGCATGGTTTGTGTATCTGTGAACGTTTCAGACATTTTAGGACATAGTTAACACGGTAATTCAGAAATCCCGTCTGTGTATGTATAGTTACTTCAAGTTATCTTCATATTGCAGGAAATAGCGGAAATTTTACTTGATACCATGTTTAACTAAAAATTAACTATATTTTCAAAACCTATACAGGTATAAGCATACTTTTAGCTTTATTTTACAGCTATTGGCTTGTAAAACAAACACACATATCAATGAAGACAGACTACTTTGAAAAAAAAATAAAATTAAAGCCGGAGACTGTTACTTTTCCTGGAAAATCAAAATTTTGACGGGTAACCCTTAGTTTGAGTTTATTGTTTTCAGCATTTTTCTCAATAATCATTTCTTAAAGATCATTGTTATGCTATATTCAGATGTAGAGATGCCTTTTCATGTATATTTGAAAGTTTCAGACATAGCTGAGCACAAATGACCAGGAAAATGCAAAATCCTTATCACTACTGTAGATTTTCAAAATATTAAAGGTGCTCGGCCTGAATTTCGACCAATACCCTAGGTCACTAAAACTTGAATAATTTGAAAAGCAATAAACATGGAATCAAACTTTTAGCACTTTTCAGCGTGTAATTGATTTGTATACATGTTCAATTATTACTGAGGTGATCATTAGAAAAAAACATGACCTTAAGGACTCACACCACTATTATCTCCCTTGAATACTCCTGCCCTACAGATGAAGGAGGTAGATAAAAAGAAACAAGTTCGCTTTTCTACATTTTACAGGATACATTGATTTATCTTTACCAGGTTCTAAATCTACAGCATTTTAGGAAGAGATCCCAGAAAAATGCATGTTGATATAAGATTTCTAGCTAATTCTGCCCCATTTTACACATCATGGGTCTAATCTCCACGGGGTTGTATTTTTGACTAAAGTTTGATAGGTGTCAGGCAAACATGAAATTCAAAAAAGTTCAATCAGGTAAATATTCGTTAAAAGTTAATAGCATGCAGATATTGGATCAATGAAGAATTTAAGCATAAATACATGTTGCAAAATCTTTTTTATCTCTATGCCACGAACAAAAACATTACAATGGGACCCTATGGAAAATTAATTGTGGTGTGAGACGTTAAGAAAGAACTGCAGAATGGGTATCTTTATTCGTTATTCTTAAGGCATTGCGCTTTAAAGCTGCATAATGGCATTTTCATCCGTCATCTCTAAGGTATTGCGCTTTAGAGCTGCAGAACGAGTATATTTCATCCTTTAATGCTAAGGCATTGCGCTTTAGAGCTGCAGAACAGGTATCTTTCATCATTCATCTCTAATGCCTTGCAATTTAGAGCTTCAGAATGGGAATTTCCATCATTCTTCTCTAAGCCCTTGCGCTTTAGAGCTGCAGAACGGGTACCTTACATCCTTCATCTCTAAGCATGGTTTGTGTATCTGTGAACGTTTCAGACATGTTAGGACATAGTTAACACGGTTATTCAGAAATCCCGTCTGTGTATGTATAGTTACTTCAAGTTATCTTCATATTGCAGGAATTAGCGGAAATTTTACTTGATACCATGTTTAACTAAAAATTAACTATATTTTCAAAACCTATACAGGTATAAGCATACTTTTAGCTTTATTTTACAGCTATTGGCTTGTAAAACAAACACACATATCAATGAAGACAGACTACTTTGAAATTTTTTTAAAATTAAAGCCGGAGACTGTTACTTTTCCTGGAAAATCAAAATGTTGACGGGTAACCCTTAGTTTGAGTTATTGTTTTCAGCATTTTTCTCAATAATCATTTCTTAAATATCATTGTTATGCTATATTCAGATGTAGAGATGCCTTTTCATGTATATTTGAAAGTTTCAGACATAGCTGAGCACAAATGACCAGGAAAATGCAAAATCCTTATCACTACTGTAGATTTTCAAAATATTAAAGGTGCTCGGCCTGAATTTCGACCAATACCCTAGGTCACTAAAACTTGAATAATTTGAAAAGCAATAAACATGGAATCAAACTTTTAGCACTTTTCAGCGTGTAATTGATTTGTATACATGTTCAATTATTACTGAGGTGATCATTAGAAAAAAAAATGACCTTAAGGACTCACACCACTATTATCTCCCTTGAATACTCCTGCCCTACAGATGAAGGAGGTAGATAAAAAAAAACAAGTTCGCTTTTCTACATTTTACAGGATACATTGATTTATCTTTACCAGGTTCTAAATCTACAGCATTTTAGGAAGAGATCCCAGAAAAATGCATGTTGATATAAGATTTCTAGCTAATTCTGCCCCATTTTACACATCATGGGTCTAATCTCCACGGGGTTGTATTTTTGTCTAAAGTTTGATAGGTGTCAGGCAAACATGAAATTAAAAAAAGTTCAATCTGGTAAATATTCGTTAAAAGTTAATAGCATGCAGATATTGGATCAATGAAGAATTTAAGCATAAATACATGTTGCAAAATCTTTTTATCTCTATGCCACGAACAAAAACATTACAATGGGACCCTATGGAAAATTAATTGTGGTGTGAGACGTTAAGAAAGAACTGCAGAATGGGTATCTTTATTCGTTATTCTTAAGGCATTGCGCTTTAAAGCTGCATAATGGCATTTTCATCCGTCATCTCTAAGGTATTGCGCTTTAGAGCTGCAGAACGAGTATATTTCATCCTTTAATGCTAAGGCATTGCGCTTTAGAGCTGCAGAACAGGTATCTTTCATCATTCATCTCTAATGCCTTGCAATTTAGAGCTTCAGAATGGAATTTCCATCATTCTTCTCTAAGCCCTTGCGCTTTAGAGCTGCAGAACGGGTACCTTACATCCTTCATCTCTAAGCATGGTTTGTGTATCTGTGAACGTTTCAGACATTTTAGGACATAGTTAACACGGTAATTCAGAAATCCCGTCTGTGTATGTATAGTTACTTCAAGTTATCTTCATATTGCAGGAAATAGCGGAAATTTTACTTGATACCATGTTTAACTAAAAATTAACTATATTTTCAAAACCTATACAGGTATAAGCATACTTTTAGCTTTATTTTACAGCTATTGGCTTGTAAAACAAACACACATATCAATGAAGACAGACTACTTTGAAAAAAAAAAAAATTAAAGCCGGAGACTGTTACTTTTCCTGGAAAATCAAAATTTTGACGGGTAACCCTTAGTTTGAGTTTATTGTTTTCAGCATTTTTCTCAATAATCATTTCTTAAAGATCATTGTTATGCTATATTCAGATGTAGAGATGCCTTTTCATGTATATTTGAAAGTTTCAGACATAGCTGAGCACAAATGACCAGGAAAATGCAAAATCCTTATCACTACTGTAGATTTTCAAAATATTAAAGGTGCTCGGCCTGAATTTCGACCAATACCCTAGGTCACTAAAACTTGAATAATTTGAAAAGCAATAAACATGGAATCAAACTTTTAGCACTTTTCAGCGTGTAATTGATTTGTATACATGTTCAATTATTACTGAGGTGATCATTAGAAAAAAAAATGACCTTAAGGACTCACACCACTATTATCTCCCTTGAATACTCCTGCCCTACAGATGAAGGAGGTAGATAAAAAGAAACAAGTTCGCTTTTCTACATTTTACAGGATACATTGATTTATCTTTACCAGGTTCTAAATCTACAGCATTTTAGGAAGAGATCCCAGAAAAATGCATGTTGATATAAGATTTCTAGCTAATTCTGCCCCATTTTACACATCATGGGTCTAATCTCCACGGGGTTGTATTTTTGACTAAAGTTTGATAGGTGTCAGGCAAACATGAAATTCAAAAAAGTTCAATCTGGTAAATATTCGTTAAAAGTTAATAGCATGCAGATATTGGATCAATGAAGAATTTAAGCATAAATACATGTTGCAAAATCTTTTTTATCTCTATGCCACGAACAACAACATTACAATGGGACCCTATGGACAATTAATTGTGGTGTGAGACGTTAAGAAAGAACTGCAGAATGGGTATCTTTATTCGTTATTCTTAAGGCATTGCGCTTTAAAGCTGCATAATGGCATTTTCATCCGTCATCTCTAAGGTATTGCGCTTTAGAGCTGCAGAACGAGTATATTTCATCCTTTAATGCTAAGGCATTGCGCTTTAGAGCTGCAGAACAGGTATCTTTCATCATTCATCTCTAATGCCTTGCAATTTAGAGCTTCAGAATGGGAATTTCCATCATTCTTCTCTAAGCCCTTGCGCTTTAGAGCTGCAGAACGGGTACCTTACATCCTTCATCTCTAAGCATGGTTTGTGTATCTGTGAACGTTTCAGACATGTTAGGACATAGTTAACACGGTTATTCAGAAATCC